>JAMZAV010010930.1:0-21279 GCA_024449915.1 Sweltsa coloradensis | reverse complement strand
ATAGGTTCATTAGTTTAGGTGGAAAAAAATGGATAAAAGTTTCCTAAAGTTCATAAAAAAAAAAAAAAAAAATCACAAACAAAAGTTATCAAGTCCAGTTAGGTGAGGATATTTCATGCACTTAGAAATGTGTTCTGCTGAGTAGGTCCCATTCCAGCGTAAAGCAACCCTGCAAAATAAAATACATCTAATCAACAACAAATAGGGGTGTGCGAGTCCTTGTTACTATTATTACTAATTAGGGTTGGAAGGAAGCGCCAAAAATAGGTAACGATTTTTAAGTTTTCACACTAGGCCGCGACCCGGCACCTCCACCAAAATCGTTTTTTTTAAACTCGATTTCGAGTACCAAATACAGAGTTATTCGTCATCCGTGAAGCTCTTAAATACATTCTACGTTGTCGTTGTGGAGAATACCTTTTGTGTTCAGATAGCTTAAGTTCACTTCAAGCTATAAAACTCATGTATTCTAGTCATCATTTGGTACAAGACATCCAATTCTATTTAGAAAAACAAACCTCTAAGGGATATATAATAGAGTTTTGCTGGATACCTGGACAGGTGGGCATAGAGGGAAATGAACACGCTGATCGGGCTGCTAAGGAAGCTTCCCAGCGTCGCGACGTTGATTTCAATCTAGTTCCCGTTCAAGAGTTGATACAAACAAAGATGTTGGTTTTGCGACAAGCATCTTGGGATGTGTTGCAAAATAACAAATTGCGTAGTGTGATGCCCACATTGACTAACAAAATTCGTCCACCTACGTCTCGACTCTCACGTAGAGAAGAGGTGGTATTGTGTAGAATTCGTATAGGCCACACACGCCTAACACACGGATATCTCTTAACCAGAGAAAAGGTTATTCCCATATGTGACACATGTGATGTACCTTTAACCGTACATCATGCTAGCAGAATGTACCAAATATGATGCCTTGCGCACGCAATTTGATCTCTCCCAATCATATGAAGATCTTCTATCATATGATAACGGCGACAAACTTTATAAATTTCTCATCCATAGTAATCTATTTAACAAAATTTAATTCACATCTTACACAATTCTTTCTATTCTTTATTTTCATTCACATACATAACTTTTATTTTGCTATTACTTTCTTCATCATCAATTTGTTTTGTTATTTTTCACTTAGAAAACAATCTAATCATCAAACATACCTGCATTAACTCTTCTCATTTACTTTCATTCACAGGCGGCGCAATATGACCGAACCGGTTGACGCCCCCTAGTTTCTCATGGCGCCTTAGATAACTTAACAGCATCATTAGGTGGGCCCCTCAATTGTGAAAGTGAGTTGTTCAGTTTATCTTCAAGCCCATAACTATCAGAGAAAAACGTAGTAATTATTTCGTCATCGATTTAAATTTTGTTGTCAGTGAAGTATGAACGGTCGATTCTGAACTCGTCTCGTTAAACATGATTATGAGTTCGAGGTTCGGATCCCGGTTTGTGCAGAGATGATTCAAAGAGGCGCTCACACGCACACTAGTTACTTCATTAATAAATTAATAATCAATGGCTCCCTGAATGACCCCCGTCTGGGCCCGGGGTAGAATTGGCCCAGAGCATGGCTCTGCTAATCGTAAAAGGCTATTCAAGAGAAATATAGTCCACATCGCAAACATCAGGTAGTAAGAAGAGAGTCTTCTCCGAAACTAGAGGCGAGCTCTGACAATCGTCGTCGGGGACACCTTCCCTTTCCCTTGACGACCTCCTCGACGATAATGACAATGACACAATAAACGATGACAAAAACGATGACGACAGCGACTTAAGAATCACCCCCTCCCTCCCCTTACCCGTGGCTGGTTCTGACCAGCATCGCCCCTCCTCCCCATCCCCTAGGTAAGAGTGGTGCATTTTGACCTAACGGTTGACGCGTCCCTAATCCAAAGTAACTTTAATAAACTTTCAGATTACTTGCTCATGAGGTCATGTGATATCAACTTAAATAAAATACGGACCAAATTTAATTCACATCAAGAACATTACCTTTATTTATTTCCATTCAAATAAATCATTTTTCTTTTGCTATTATCATCACAATCATTTTGTTTCCATATATAAACTTACAAAACAATATTATCATCAAACACGCGTCATAAACTAATTCAACTAACTTTCAATAACACGCGCGGCGCAATATGACCTAACCAGTTGAAGTGCCCAAGTGTCTCACGTCGTCGTAACGTATGTTTTATTGTGTGGTTTTTGTTGTTTTTGTTAATAAACCTCAAGGCCAAATCTTATTTGATACCTGCACGAAGTCAATTTAAAATAAATAGACCATTCTTCTTAATTTATCATTAAAAGTTATTTATTAAAATAATTTTAATTCTCTTAAAAAATATTTTTTTTAAATAAATAAACATTTTTTATTTTTCTATTTTTTTTAACTTCATTTTCTTTTCTTTAATGAACTTTGAAAACAATATAATCACCAAACACACCACAAACTAATTTCATTAACTTACAATATCACAGACGCGCTACCCCGTCTGGGCCCAGGGTAGAATTGGCCCAGAGCATGACTCTGCTTATCGTAAAAGGCGATTCAATAGAAAAGTCTACCTCGCAAACATCAGCTATAGTAAGAAGGGTAAAATATAACTCCCCAAATCTAGAAGCGGGCGCTGGCAATCGTCGTCGGAGACCTTGCCCCCTTCCCTTGACGACCCCTCGACGACGATGAAGACAATGACACCACGAACGATGACAAAGACAATGACGACCGCGACGTGAGAACCCCCCTTTCCTCCTCTTACCCGTGGCCGGTTCTGACCATCATGGGCCCCTCCTCCGCCTCCCCCTAGGTAAGAGTAGTGCATTATGACCAAACGGTTGACGCGTCCTTAAATCCAAATTAATTAAAAATGTTCCTACTAAATTGACCATTTACCTTGCTTCTTCTTAGTGGTAATGATATACGAAACGAATTAGTAGATAAGCAATAATACATTTTTATATTAATTTTTCAATGATTAAATAGCATGTCTCCTCTGTTTGCTACTAGATAACGTTAGTGTTCTCCGCCAGGGACTGGTAATTTGCTTTCAAAAGAATCTAATATCCCCCCAAAGCTTCTGGATTTGCTACAGGCATCCGCTTATGGATCACAGGCGGCTGGCCGGCGTGGACCATAAGCTGCTAGCCGGCTGTGGACCATAGGCGGTTTACCGCTTATGGAAGCTTCTGGATGTTGTGCCAAAGCCACATGCGGTCCACTTGCACAGAACCGGCAATGGTCCATAAGCTCCACTGCTGGTACTCCTTGAGTTAGCTTCCCGTCTGAGCCCGGGGTAGAATTGGCCCAGAGCACGGCTCTGCTTATCGAAAAAGGCGATTCAAAAGAAAAAGTCTACCTCGCAAATATCAGCTAGTAAAAAGGGAAGTATTTTACTCCCTGAATCTAGAAGCGAGCTCTGGCAATCGTCGTCGGGGACCTTGCCCCCCTCCCTTGACGACCCCTCGGCGACAATGACACCACGGATGATGACGAAGACAATGACGACTTTGACGTGAGAACCCCCCTTTCCACCCATTAGACCCGTGGCTGTTCTGACCACATGGGACCTTCCCTCCACCCCCCCCCCCCCCCCTGCTCCTCCACCCCCCCCCCCACCTAGGTTAGAGTGGTGCTTGTGGTTGACGCGTCCTTAATCCAAATAAACCAAATACGGTGTGTCCAGGCTTAAAAAAAAGGCTTAAACAAGGGCATAACTCAATGAAGTTCGCACAAACATGTCCAGTCACGCTGCGCGACAACGACACAACAGATGCAATAGTAAATAGTTTTTTATGAGGCTAGGGCTCTGAGCTAATAAGATATAAATTAAGTTACAAATTAACCGTTTCGTCTGTCATTTGTTGTTAACTGCAGCGTCACTGCACATCAGGGGGGGGGGGGGGGGGGGATTATCTACAGACCGTATTTAGTGCGTTGCGTTGCTTTTAGTAGTTTCAGCCGCCGTTAAGCCGAGCTCGTTTAACAAAAACGGGTCCCCTCGAAAACCCGAAGTTAACGAAGCATTTCCGGGCGTGGTTCATGGGTGAGTGGGTGACCGCGGGTGGCTATTCTGAAACTCACGTAATAACCCGCTGGTTAGGCAGATGGAGGGTTTGAAAAGCTAGTGTAACGCTTCGTTCTCCTCGACGTCCTGCTTCGGCAGTCCGGTTAGTGGAGGAACCTATATGACTCTAAATGTTACACCGTCATTTCCGGATGGGACGTTAAGAGCCGTTGGTCCTCCCCTTGGTACTTTTCGAAAAGGAGTAGGCTACGTGCCGGGGGGGTACTGGTTTCCCCTAAACTCCCTTCTTTTCATACTTCAGCCTCATCTATCACCATCCTCTCTCGATTAGCCAAAGTGCATAAATATGACAAACGTTAAGCAATAATAATCAATCAATCACTCAATGTTATTCGTTTCACTATTGTGTCACCCCACAGCGATGACGACCGCGACGTGAGAACCCCCTTCCTTCCCTTACCCGTGGCTGATCTGACCAGCATGGCTCTCTTCTCTTCCCCATATCCACTAGGCTAGAGTGTGCAATTGACCTAAACGGTTGATCACCCTTAATTCAATAAACAAAAAAAACAACACCTTATATTTTATTACCTTCGAAAACAATATAATACATAAACAACAAAATCAATATTTTGTTTGGGGGGGGGGGGGGGGGGAAACGGTTTTTCAGAGTCAGGCGTCGGGGGGGGAAATGTTACCTGCAACCACGGGGGGGGGTTTGATGCGCCCTTGTTCGCACGTCGTCGTTTTAAAGTAATATCACTCCTGTTTTGGCCCCGGTTAGAATTGGCCAGACAATGGCTCTGCTAATCTAATAAGGCAATTCCAAGAAGAAAAGTCACCTCGCAAAACATCGCTAGTATGAAAGGGTATGTAATATTACTCCCCGAATCTAGAGGCGAGCTCTGGCAATCGTGGCGGGGATCTTGCCCCATTCCCTTGGCTACATCCCCGACGACGATGACGACAATGACACCACGAACGATTACAAAGACAATGTCGACCACGGCGTGAGAACCCCCTCTGCCTGTTCCTAAGTATGACTGATTCTGACCAGCATGGGACATTCCTCCCCATATACCCTAGGCTACAGAAGCGCATTATGCCCTAACGGTTGACGCGCCCCCAATATAAATTAACGTTTACCTTCTGCAGGATTCTTGCCAACATGAGGGGGCGGTTCGGGCACAGAGATAAGAGACGCGAACAACTAACAAAAGACGTCCAACTAAAACGGTATCAGTATTATTATATATGATTGTTTTGCTGTACTTATAGCTCTTATATTATTTTCTCTTCTTTTTTTACTTAGAGCAAAACGCAATATATTTATAAAACACACCATAAACATGGGCCCCCTCTGTCCACCTCGCATACATCAGCTAGTAAGAGGGGAGTATATTAATCTTCTAAACTAGAGGTGAGCTCTGGCAATTGTCTGTCGGGGACAATTCCTCCATCTCTTGACGACCTTTCCTACGACGATGACAATGACACAACGAACGATGTCATAGACGATGACGATCGCGACGTGAGAAACACCCCTTCCTCCCCCTAGCCCGTGGCTGGTTCTGACCGTCATCATCATCTCCTGCCCCATATCCCTAGTCTAAATTGTGCATTAATGACCTAACGGTTGACGCGCGCTTTATTAAATTAGACTAAACATTAAAAATGTTGTCGAATCATTTGACTTAAAATTTAGGTAACTTTTTTTCTTTTGCCAAAACCATCATCTCTTATCATCTCATTCCATTCAAAAAATATTCAAATTAAACACACAAACAACTCAATGTATAGACTTACAATATCACAGACGGGATGCGCAATATTATCTTAACCGGTTTAGCGCCCTAGTTCTCATGCCGTCGTAAGACTGTCAGATTTCAGCATGGATTGATTGAATTTGAAGATGTGATGATCAAATTGTCGTGAATTAAGAAGATTTATATGCTGCATCTTAAAAAACACAGCTATATTGTAGGGGAGTATGTTACTCGTCGTCAGGAGCTCTTCCCCTTCCTTGACGCCTTTCTGTAACGACGAACGACCGAACGATGAGAAAGACAAACACGACCTGACGACGTGAGAACCCCCTTTCTCCCCTTACCAGTAGCTGTTCTGACCAGCATGGGCCCCTTCTTCGCCATATCCACGTAGCTAGAGTGGTGCATTATGACATAACGGTTTGACGCGTTCTTAATCTAAATAAACCAAAAAGACGTCGAATGATTATAATATTAATTGTGAAATAATTTTTAAACTAGTATATTTATCGAAAATATAACAATAACAAAAACCTTAATAAATTTATTTAATGTTTATGTTATTTTTGTTAATATATTTATTTCATATTATAGTAAGATTAATATATGGATATTGGATATATTATGATATTTATTCTATAAATGAACAAATATTAATTTATTATTTTAAACAAAATAATGGGCTTGGCTACAGCTTCTAGATCTCACCACTTTAACGCAGTTGAACCACTTGTAATCTTCCTCGTTTTCAGCTTGGCCCCTTTTTTTGCAAGTTTTTTTTGCATTTTGGTACTGGTATATCAATAATGTTTTTAGAACGTACACGGTACGGATGTTAGCATCCCAAGCAGGAAAATTAATTTACTTAAATTATTCAAATAACATCTCACTCGTTGATGATTAAAGAGGTTTGAGCAATCGTAGTTATAAATATTTTTTTTGTTGGCGTTATCTAAGCTTCTGGTCATCTAATCCAATTACCACGGGGGGGGGGGGGGGGGGGGGGGGTTTGTATAGCACATGCCAGCTGAATGACTGACATCGGTGCAAATTTTTTTGGCTTCTCTACATTATCCATTGCTTAGCAAAACAAGAATTAAGATATTTGTTATTGGCATTATCTAAGCTTCCGGTCATCTAATCCAATTACACTGAAGATTTGTTCAAGCACATGGCCACGGAGTATGACTGGGGGGGGGGGGGGGGACATGTGCAAATTTTGGCTTCTCTCAAATTATCCATTGTTAGCAAAAACAAGAATTAAATAATTTGTTATTGGCATTATCTAAGCTTCCGTCATCCTAATCCATAACCGTTTGTCAAGCACATGGGCCACTGAGAATGACTGACTCGTGCAAATTTTGGCTTCTCTAACATTACCCATTAAGGCCCACAAACAGATACATAATACCGTCAGCCAGCCAGCCAGCCACCAGCCACCCTCACCCACCCAACACCAAGAAGAAAGAGTCATTTTGAAAACGATCTTGACGTCTCAATACTTCTAACGCATCATCAGATCGGGATGAAACTTGAAATGGGTCATCTCATAGTAAACCCAATCGATTGAAGCAAGTTGCAGGTTTTTATCTCACATGGTTTCGCGTCGGCGACACCGTGTTAAGTGCTAAAGTAGGCGTGCGGTAATAAGCGCTAGTGGAAGCGGAGCCGCGCGTGGCTTGGCCCGGTGCGCTTCCACGCACCTTAAATTATCCTAGAATCAGAAGCTGCAGTTTTCCCCGTGGGGTTTTCTCTGTCTTGCTGGGGCTCAGTACTGAAGTAGTAATTGCTAGGCTTACACAAAGTCCCAAGTTCCTTTTAATTGTCATTGTAAAACGAACAAAAACTTCAAAGTAAATTATTTTTATTAGAAACTAGAGTATTTGAAATAATTCATTTTGCATTTTAAATACGCGCTCTCTCGTTTTTACAAGGTTATACACTAAGAAAACATATAATTATCAAACACACCATAAACTCAACATAACATATAACATCCATCGCAATATGACCTGACCGTTGAATCGCCCTGGTTTTCTCATGTCGTATTTAATTGCATTTTAATGGAAGTTAGAACATGGTTTGTTAAACGAGACAGAATTTATTTAAGTAACGACAAACTTATTTCGAAGCAGCAATTTCCACCCCACAACACGTGGATACAGTTGTAAGATTTGGTTTATTCCCCACTGAAAATCAGTTATAAAACTGGGAGAGGGTTTACTCTCACTACATTTATTTTTTAATTTATTTTATACCAAATAATAATTAAAGTATACCTATTTATTCACTTCAAATGTGAAAGGCGGTGCACAATATCCTAACCGGTTGACGCGCCTTAGTTCCTGCCAATATCGTGGTTACAGAATTCACCACTCACCAGAATGTTGAAACAAAACTGGTAATTTGATAACACTAAAAGTCTGTTCTCAGAACTATGCAGTTTTTTTAATGGATCTTAAATATTTGTTTATAAATAGCTACAAATTGTATGTTATTGGATGAGCGTAGCGAGCGTAGCGAAGATTCCATTTCACTACACTGGAGAAAAAAATCCGGATTTTTTTTTTTTTGTATTTTTGTCTGTTTGTCCACACGATTCCGGCTTAACCGATACCCGATTGGGGGGCCGGGGGGGGAGAATTTTATGGAGGCCTTCAAAATCTCTGAACTTAGAACTGCCACGTTTTTTGAGCTTAATTAATCTATCGGGAAAAATATTTCTCATGAAAATCGCAATTTAACGGATTTTTTTTCGAAAGTTTTAACAACAAAATTCTTCGATTTATAACACCGTACATAGCTTTTCCGATGGGGGGTGTAATTTTTTCACAGAACCTTAATTTTATGAATTTATACATTCGTGTGAAATTTGAGCGTTATCGAAAGATAAATTTCTTTAAAAATCGTAGCAATTTTACGACTTTTTTTTTTTCGATGTTTTAAATCTCTTTGGCTATAGCACCTAACATGCTTTATTCGATCGTAAATATTTTTTCACAGAACACTTTACTTCATAAATTAATATATTTCTTGTTAAATTTGGAGCACAATCGAATAATTATTTTCTTATGAAAATCGAAATTTTTTACGAATTTTTTCCTTTTTTAAAATTACGATTAATTAAAAATTAAAAATTAAAGTTTTTTTTTAATTTAATTAATTTAAATAAATTTTAAAAAAATCTTCAACTTAGTAATGATTTTTTTTCACAGAACAACATTAAATCCGCATAACGCCTCACTTGGCTACTTGCATCAATGCACCAATTACGCTCATACAACAACGCGCGGGACCGGCGGGACTTAGAAAGCGTTTCCTAGTAATATTTAAAATCTGGTAGGTTACGTGATAGTTCTTGAACATCCATCATTTATATTATTGTTTTTAAAAATAAAATGTTTCTTATTGCTAGCTCCCTCAAACTTGAGGCGAACATTGGCTGTCGTCATCGGGGATCCCTCCCCATCCCCTTGAACGACAGAATCCGACGGACACGGGGGGGGGGAAGGATGACAACACAAACTATGACTTAGACGATGACGACCGCGACGTGAGAAATCCCACTTTCCTCGCCACATCTCTAGGCTAAAGTGGCGCATTGTGAACGAACTGTTGATGCACCGTTTCTGAAAATAATCAAATACATTAATCATTTTCTGTTAAAATCTTAGAAATCAATGTTATCTTATCATAAACAATCAACAAACTCGATCAATTTATTCACTAACAATATCACATGCAACGCAATATGACCCAAACTATTGAAGCGCCCTAGTTTCTCACAGGGTTCTCACAAAATGTGTATAGCTTGATGTCCTTCACCCTTACTATCACCGATCATCGTCTCGATTGTCAATAATGCAATAAGAGAGTCGGTTAAGCCCATAACTATTATTAAACCTATTGTATATATCAAAGAATATACAGTGAGACACTTTCATAACCTAAAGCCCTTCTCTATTTTATGAGCCTTGTTGATCCAGGAGTCGCCCGCGGCTGGAATCGTGTCCAACAAGTTAGGTCGGTGTACTTGTTTAAAATACCGGTCTGTGCCTGGACAATGCTCGCTCGTCGGTGGTGGCAGCGTCGACAGGGTTGGCTTGGTTCTCTCTGTTATAAGACGTGTTGATCCTGGAGTCGCCAGCGGTTGGAAATTTGTATTTTTTTTGTTGATTGTTTTCAAAGCCAAAATGAAGTTGCCGTAAGTTTTTTGTGTTGCTTGTGCAAAAATCGACATTGGTTGTGCACAATTGTGCAAAAAGTGTGCAAAATTCATTGGTGGTTTAGCCAAGTTAATGGACCAGGACAGACTCTTATCAGTTTTTTTTATGACGACCATGGCGTGAGAATTCCCTTCTCCTCCCCTACCCGTGGCTAGATCTGACCAGCATAGCACTCTCTTCACCCCGTCTGGGCCCGGGGTAGAATTGACCCAGAGCGTGGCTTTGTTTGTCGTAAACGGTGATTCAATTGAAAAAGTCTATCTCGCAAACATCAGCTAGTAAGAATGATAGAAAATTAGTCCCAGAAACTAGAGGCGAGCTCTGGCAATCGTCGTCGGGGACACCTCCCCCTCTCCTTGACGATCTCCACGATGACGACGACCATGACAGCACGAACTATGACAAAGACGATGACGACCGCGACGTGAGAACCACCCCTTTCCTTCCCCTAACCATGTCTGGTTCTGACCAGCATGTGCTCTTCCGTTTCACACCCCTTAGGAAGCATTGGCTTTATAAACATATAAACAAAACTTTAACTACAACAACTTAAATTATTAAAATATATGGCTTCTTGTATTATTATTAAATATAGTTTCTCACAATGGGTTTTACAATAGAATTTGTTTTGACATGAGGTCTGTTCTTTTGGCCCCCAATTTTTACACATTTTGCACTTTTTCATCTTTTGAAGAAAAAAACGTACTTTTGTCCAGCGGGTAATTACAAACTTTTATGCTTTTTACACGATGTGCCTCTTGAGGAGGTGTAAAAGGTGTAACTATGAAAATTCGCGCCCATTTAAAAAGTTACCCCGTTATAAAGTGCGAATGATTAATAACTAGAAGATAAAACCGTTGAGTGACTAATATACGATAAAACTGGTTATAATAAAATAAAGTGGAATAGGATTGTTGAAAATGCACAAAGTTGTGTTATTGAGTGACATAATATTTTTTTTGTAATTAAGTGATTGAATTGAATGATAGCTGGTAACATAACCTCGAAATTTGCTTCAAAAATTGCAATAAAATCGTTATTTTGTCCAACCGTGAAATAGTACACCTTTTAACCCCAGTTCTGATTCTGTATTTTACACCTAATTATCACAATTTTTGGTGGACAAAAAAACAACCTAATGGCAAAAACTAACTTATGTGGGTTGAAGGCTAGATGACCGTTTAAGTCTTGATTTTAACTACCTTATCTTTTATGAACTTAAAAAACAATAGTATCATCAAACGCACCATAAACTCATTTAATAAACTTATAACAGGCGGCGCAATATGACCTAACTGGTTGAAGCGCCCTAGTGTCTCACGCAAGTTCTTATAATTGTCTTGAGCATGGTGTGCTGCTTCCACAGCAGAAGGTCCATGGCTCGATTCCTGCTATAGTCAGAAGAATCTGCAGAACGGTGACTGTGGAGCCGTCCTAGCAACGAGGAACAATACATTCTCATGTTGTTCAGAATCAGCCTTGTTGATTCTAGTGCTGTCCGCGGGTGGAATCGTGTCCAGCTTGATTGATCGGTGTTTCCTACTTAAATATGCCGGTCTCTAATTGGTCATTGTTCGCTCGTCGATGGTGTCGGCGCCTGCAGGGTTGGCTTGGTCTTCTGTGACAGAGTGGGTTGAATAAATAAATATGTTTCATTAAGCATGCGTTGAATTCATTCAAAGCGATGCGCAGACACAACGTTTAACTTTGTTCATTTTAGAATTTACTACAATGAATTAAATTAAAAAATGTCTTTCTGTTCAATATACAAGATTGTCAATATCGGGCACTCATCGGACTTCCCTATTCTTGCCAACACACAACACTAGAACTGCAAATAACTTACATAGAGGTTTAAAAATAGTTTTATAACGTTTTGACCCCGTCTGGGTTTGGGGTAAAATTGGCCCTGAGCATGGCTCTGCTAATCGTTCAAGGCGATCCAAGAGAAAATGTTGATCTCGCAAACATCAACGAGTAAGAAAAGTAGTATTTTACTCCCCCAAAACTAGAGACGTGCTCAGGCAATCGTCGTTAAGATCATTGCCCCATTTTCTTGTCGATCTCCCCGACGACGACAATGACACACGAACGATGACAAAAAAGATGACGACCGTGACCTGAGAATCCCTCGCCCCCTTTCTTCCCCTTACACGTGGCTGGTTCTGTCAAGCATGGGCTCCTCCTCCCGATATCCCCTAGGCTGGAGTAGCCGTGAAATAATTACCACAGTGTTTCGAAGATGCGGGAGGGCGAAGTGTTGATAGAATCTATCTGCCCGTATCGGTAACATGGTGGCAAGTTGACTCTCACGCGAAACTAGAGGCAAGCTCCGGCAATCGTCGTCGGGGACACCTCCCCTCACCATACCCTCCCTCTGCCCCCTGTACTTTGCCTGCGCCCGGCCTGATGTCGTCACAGCCACAGACTCCCCAGCCCCGACCCCGGCCACCTTCACCACGACCTCCCCTTGCGTGTGGCTGGTTCTGACCAGTACAGGCCTGTCCGCCCCGCGTCACCCGTGTCACTCCTTACGTTCCTCCCTTCATTAACTTATTTAATATCTTGCACAGGAGGCGCAGTAAACTATGACATACTCGGTTAAAGCGTCTTAGTTTCTCACCTCGATGTAAGTTTATGTCATAAGTTATTTTCCCGAATAGTCTTAGTCTATTAATAGATACGTTAAGCAACATTATTAATCATCATCATCATCATCATCATCATCATCATCAACGTCATGAATACCCCGTCTGAGCACGGGATAGAGTTTGGTCCAGAGCATGACTCTGCTAATAGTTCAAGGCGAGGAAAGAGATTAGGTCCATCTCGCAAACATCAGCTTGCAATTAGGGGAGTACTTCCTGAAACTATTGGTAAGCTCTAGCGATCGTCGTTAGGAACCTTCCGCCTTCTCTTGATGACCATTTCGACATCGACGACCGTGACAAAAAGAACGATGACAAAGACGATTACGGCGTGAGATTCCCTTTTTCCTCCCTCTACCCGTACTGGTACTGACCTGCATGTGACTTTACACATCCCATTACCTCGAGCGGTGCATTATGATCTAACGTTTGACGCGTCCTTAATCTAAATAAACAGAACAAACTCTTCTATAAATAAAGATCACAATTTAATATCTAACACACATAAACTCATTTTAACAACTTTCAATATCACAGGCGGCGCATTAAGACTTAACCGGTAGGAGCGCCCTAGTTTCTAACGTTGTCGTCTGTATCTTTCCACAGTGTTGACTGATATCTGATACCAGCTCCCACCCCCTCCGGCCAACTGAGTGCTCGGCCGGCGTGCTGTATCTCCCCGGGTTGTTCACCCATGGAACGACCTGCCGCCCGCCCTCACAGACTGCCCAGTGAGTCACTCCCCTCCCTGTGCAAGGAGCACTTGTGGCAGAACCTATCACAGGTGCCGTGTTAGTTTGGTGCTTCAGCAAGGCTCTTCGCGGCACGAGATTTCTTCTTGATTTTAAGTGTTTTCGCAAAATATTTGCTTGCGTCGACGCCGTTTGCCGTCAAAAACTTCAACTTCCTTCTTCTTCTTCTTCTTCTTCTTCTTCTTTGTTGAATGTTATTATGACAAGGATAAACAATAATAATCTCGATAACGGTACAAAATATCTAAACAATGATTGCAGACAGCTATGAGGTTATGATAGAAATATATAAGCAAGAAAATTATTCAAATATAAAAATCAGTGCGATTTGTATTTAAATAATGCTTTTGATTAATTATATATCAAATTAAATTCTTCATAACAATCACAATTTTAATCGATTTTCGTGCAGGCTATGGTTCTCACAAAACCACGTAGCTGTCTGCATCAGTTTTCCATATTTTGCAGCGTTCTCAATCATCACTAAAAACTGTTATTTCGCGTGGCTTTGTTGTGAACCCCCTGCCTTCCCCTACCCCTGGCTGGTTCTGACCTGCATGGGCCCCTCCTCTCCAATCATGGTTCATTATGAGCTAATGGTTGATGCGCCCTTAATCCAAATAAACCAAAACATAAACCAAAATCCTATCAAAAAAATATCGATCCCTGGTTGGTTATCGCTCACTCGTCGATTGCGTCGAGGCCGTCTTGTTCGCTTTGGTTTAATGTCCCCCACTGAAAGTCAGTTATATGACTGAGTGGGTATATTCTTAATATGGATTTATTGTTAAATTTAATTTTATCTTTTTTGTTATTTAAATAAGTTCATCAGTCGAAATAATATTATTATTACCACAACAGGGCGTACGTTTTTGGGACTTTATATGAATATTTGTGCACAGTTTCAACACGGAAATATCTAAAGAGCCATTTAAGATTAGTGCTAAGCTCTAGAATACCCCTACCCATGGTAGGTTATGACCAGCACGGGATATTCCTCCCCATCTCCACTAGGATAGAGAAGCGCAACAGTTGACGCGCCGTTTTTTTTTTATAAATAACAAAATCTATAAAAACAAATAAAAACAATCAACACATTTTTAAATTTACAAAATCGCAAATTTTCACAATAAATATCACGATGAAAAGGCTTAAATAAATAAAATAAAATCCCGGCTACAATAATTAATTACTTTTAAAATAGTCATTTTAGTGTAGTATTATGCCATTGAATTGAATATGTGGATTAAAGTAAATTAAGAGCCTCTCTTAGGCATAAATAATAAATGAAACTGGAAAGAAAAAGTGCATTTCTTTAAGAGGCTTGGGTGCGATTTAAATACCACTCCGATCGTGCCATCTGCAGTACTTTCGTACTTTTCAAACTACGGACAGGGAAATCATTATTTTTTCATTCTGTTTTTTTCCTCTGATAGATAACTAAATTCTTATTTCTCGTACATAGCCCTTTTGTTCATTTTAGTCATAACATTTCCACCACGAGTCCTCAAAGTCCATAGAAAATGTTCATTTCCGGTCAAAGTTTACTGCTCTTGTGTGACCAAAGGGGAGTAAATTTGGGAAATCAGGCCATGTACGTAGAATAACAGTTCATTTCTGAGTAAAATAAAAAAAACATATTTGAAATCGGACGAAAAATGTAGACGTAGTTTGAAAAGTACGAACGCCTTGCAAAGCACACTTTTGGCTCCATTTGGTGGCGCTCTCTAGTGAAATTCGATCGTGTCTGCTTCGAAACAAGTAGGGGAGGTAATGTGGGCGGGATCTGGACACCAGATGTGCTTGTCATCAGATTACATAATCACAATCTGTTATTTTGAGGTTTGCTTACAGCTTTTTACATCGCTGTCGTGAGAATTCTATAATATTCGCTATCAGAAATTAATTATGATTATTGTTGCTCAACGTCACTTTTATTACCATTAGCTATTCGGACTAAGAGTGGTGATAGACGAGAGTGAAGAACAATTATTACAGATAAGATAACCTACCGTATGCCTTCTGCGGGATTCGAATCCGCGTCCTCCTAGTGTAATTCGCCAGCGTCCCTATACTATTACAATATGTGCGAACACGGACGATATCAGAATTTGAAACTGCATAAATATTATGTTTATCGCGTTCTTTAATTAGTAGATTATAATTTTGATTCTCCGCAATGCAAGGTTTGTGATGCTCCCATTCAACCAATCTTCATAATTACCCGCGTTGAAAGATCTAAGCAAATATTGTTTACGATAAGTCTATGTTATTATATCTGAACCTTTATTTTATTTTTAGATAGCGCTAGAGCGTTCTTTCAGCACGATAAAGAAAATAACATCGTTTGCTAACGCACGGTAGGCGGGCCTTTCGACAGGTCATATCCATAGGACAGACATCACCCATGCACTACGTAATGGTTGAATTATTATTATTATTATTATTATTTACTACAATTCAGAAATTAAAAAAGTCCGCCCCAACCGGGAATCGAACCACGGATCTCCCGCATTCCAGACAGGCGTCTTAACCTATTATTACAGAATATTTCATTTCATTAATCTGCATGGGGGCAAGCAAGTCTGCTAAGTGGTAATGTTTGTGTCTTGTTTGTCTAAAGATAGCGTCCCCGCTTCCATATAGCAGAAGGTCGCTGGTTCGATTCCCGACTTGAATCAACCCATAATCTATAGGCAGGGTATCGCATTACATCCACTGCACTGAGTGTGGCTTTGAAACCGTCTTAGTAACGAAGCACATAACAAGTTGTAAATGGTTGTTCCGAAGTAGTTATATCTACGCTGACTCATCCACGAATGAATCGTGGACATCTGTGAACTACTATTTCAAATGTCCGATTATTTCGTCAATCGATGGCGTCGTCGGTTCGTCACTGAAATGAGATCTTTGACTGTGTGGGAAGACTCTCGTTGCTTGCAATTATGATTTGTATATTTTTTAAATCCGGCATTGTAACAATTGTTTTGACTACCAGTACGATAATGATATTATCATGCATAGGTGCTTGGTCGCGATTAAACACCACGCTGAGCGTTTCAATTGCAGTTCATCCGTACTTTACGAACTACAGGGAGAATCATCCGAATATAATTCATTCTGTTGTTTTCTCTGATATAATTTAATTCTTATTTCTCGTACATAGCCCATTTTCCCCTGACAGTGGGAGGCATATTATAATATCACATGGTCACTTATGAACCTTGATGTTTCCAAGAATTGTTCAGATCATTAAAAAAAAAATTACGTTTTGATATTGTTCTGGGTAAAGTATCCTAATCATTGCTTGGGTAAGTAAGTTAAAATGTATTGAGTTATTATGATTACTAAAAATATGCCTTAATTCCCTGCACCGTAGGGTTTGTTATTCTTCCAATGTACCAATCGTCTCGATTAACCTTGAAACCTTATACTTCGAATTAGTGATTTCCATTTTCATTTAATTTGCCAAAAGCTGTTCATGCAATTGTGCCCGGAATTGATCAACCCACAATTCGGAAAAAGACTGTCGAAGGAAGATATCATTGACCCGGCCTATATAATAGAAGCCCAGAAGCAAGCTGGCAACAAATCCAAAAAGAAAGTCACAGTCACCAAGCAATCTGAATCAAAGACAAAATCATCTAAGTAAAAAACCTACAACGTAGTTTTGCAATGCAGTTCATCTCTTCATTGCGTGTGAATTCCACTTGCAAAGTGTGGCCCAAGAATTCAAGAAACAAAACAAATGAAACTTGAACATGATCACATTTACCTTTTAGTTTTCCCCCGTTTTTTAATATATCATTATTGGGACCTGCGTTTATTTGTTATAGTAGACACTAGAGGCGAGCGTGTAAAGTATGTCACACATCACATTACTAACGTATTTCGTCGCGAGTGTACGTGAAAGTGCATATATAGTTGAACTCAATGTACCTCATTCTATATGTGCACATGTGTAAATAAGAATTCTCTAATGTAAATAATGTGTAAAAATCCTAACTCACGAGTATAGCACATGCCTATATGCGTGACGCATTTCTAAACTAAGAGTTTTTTTCGTGGTTTTGTTTGCGATATTTGCAATGTATTTTAGCCTATATGTATCCGGAGTCTCAAACGACCACTAACTTTTTTTATTGATTGTTATCTTGTGTATACGGTATAATTTATTGACAATTAATATTTCTGTTGAATGTGGAAATCCTTATGTGAAAATACGTTCTATTTATCTTTGTTGTGTGTAAAAAATAACTTTGTTTACTAGGAATAACGTTCTGAGGTAGGCCTATATATTTTGCATGGACGTGAGCACGTAGCATAAAGCATATAATAACTTACACATTTGAGTGTGAGTGCCTTGCTCTAAAGTAATTAAATTCACTTCATATCTGAATACGATAGACATTATATATAATTACATGATCAAAAAAAGATGTTTAGACCGCAAGATATATTAAATAAAAACACTCCAAAAAAGTGATTATGCCTACATTTTTTTAAAGTGGCTCTCTTCCTCAGACGCGGGGATATTTTGATGCGTTATGTATGGCTGTGCTGTGTTTACTGGTTATTGTCCAACTCGTAGATGTTTTATAAGTAGGCTACTTTACCTACCCATGCTAATTACGAGTGTATCATGAATACAACAACCTCAAATACATACTTTTAAGAAAACGTGTCACGATCGCGAAGCCGCAGTTGCTACCTCGTAAATCGGGAAATAATGGACATGGACGGTATTCAAAAAACGTCTCTGAGGACTGGGCCGCTTGTGGCTGCACCCTCTGCCTTTTATATCCCAAAGAGTGATTGTGTAAATAATATATTACGCAATGTTAGCGTTTAATTGAATTAAAGTGAAACATTTGAACGCATTTGAATGAACAACAAACACTAGGGTTCGAACAGAGAACCTCCGTCTTTGTACGTGTAATAAATAGATGCGATAGAACACTGTATACAACAAAGAATACTCTTGTCATGGGTTTATGACGTTATTGCTTATGGAACTAGAGTCATAAGTTTTAATCGCAAACGGGATTCGTGGAGTATTTCCCCCAGTATTGTATTGAGATGATTAGTGTTTAGAACATAAGAGTTGATATTTTTATAACGTTACTTATATTGATTGTGTTGTATATTGCATCACTTGTACATGTAACCATTATTCAACTGTCAATCCTAATAAAATTAAGTATTTCATTGTCACGGGAGAAAAACAAATTTTGGTAGCGTTCTGTGTAAAATATACAATTATAAATTATAACAATGTTAATCATTTCCATACACCAGAAAAAACTTTTGGATAGTAATTACAACTGGATTGATATTTATCTTCGCATGCATCCACTATAACGTTGCCGGCAATGTAACTTGACCTTGACAGAGCTATCGTCGACGGAGTTGAGTTGGGCACGCAATAAATCAGATAAGGCGCTGTTTGTCGGTGCGTTACCCCTCCTCGGCTCCATGTTCAGTTGCGGTGGGGATGACTAGTTGTTCACGCCTATCTCCCTCCCTTCCCGCTCCCCGCAAGAGCTTAACTATCCAGAAAAGGGCGGGAAAAGTTAGCACTATACCTCTTAAGCACAACACCTCCACTAGTAACACGCAGCAGATAAGACGAAGTATTAGACTAGCCATGTATATAACCCACTTCATATTTTAAAGATTGAGGCGACCTTGCCTTGTCCGCGCCCGGGGTAGAATGTGGACAGAGCATGGCTCTGCTGATGGTAACAGGCGAGGAAAGAGATGACATTTATTTTTCGTCCTAGTCCCAGCAAACACGTAGACTAAGGCAGCATTCAGGCCCAGTGCCGGTCATGCTGGCGCAATGAAGCCTACTGGCATGGTTACGGTTGACAAGTGCTGGGCCGGTTCATCTTACGTTCAGGCCAACCATTCAGAATAGTGTACGCCAAAACGGTACCGTGCCAGTGTAGTCCCTGCACGTGATATTGGACGAGATACATTTGTCGTAATATGCAGTGCCAGCACTGGCCCAGCACACCATTACCAGTGCGCAACACGTCGATCATGCACACTGCCAAGTCCCAATAATTAAGTCCGATACTTTTGTTTGCAAAGTCTACTGGATGCTAATAAAACAAAGTACGTGGTTCGTGTTCGTTTCTTCAAACAATCTAAAATATTTACCATCTTTCACGTAGAGAACGATGGCTCAACGATTACACTCATCGTTCAGCGTGACATGTAAGTCACCTTTGATCAACCCAAAAATAATATTTTGATAATAATCATATAAGTATCATAATAAGTTTATGGTATAAATAATTTCATATTATTATTATTATTATTATTATTATTATTATTATTATTATTATTATTATTATTATTATTTTATTGGATGTAATTCATACAAACTCGGTTAAAACCGGAGCTAACATGTTGTACGGACTTACGTCAAGTACTTCCATGTGTACCTATTACATACATTATTACTTTTGTCTTAACTCTAACTAAAATAAGTCATTTATAAATTGTAATATTGTTTGTAGATGATGTTTTCTTTCTGCTGTATTATTATTATTATTATTATTATTATTATTATTATTATTATTATTATTATTATTATTATTATTATTATTATTATGATTCATGGGTGTTGGTCATTCACCAAACTCAAATTTTTCTCCTATACAAAGAGGGTTCATATTTTCATTACGCTCATCTGTCACGTGACTTTAAATCACGTTCGTGAAACTCTAAAATAATAATAGCATAATCCATCTGCCTGATAATAAAAACAATAACATAAATAATAACAAGAAATAAATAAAAACAAGTGTATAGTTGACTCTTGTATACCGTGGCCTACTATTATGAACATATTTCGTTATTTATTTGTATTCTTTTTTATTCTATTTATATTTTTTTAAAGTGGTATTTGTATGACGTGATAATTTCAGACACTAACTAAGCAATTGTCATTAAAGCATTATCTGGATTATTTATTTCCTGCCTATGGCCCAAGAGGTGAATAATGTAGGCCTACTGCGATTTGATACCTGAACCTGATATATCAAATAAATTGAATCTGCTTTGCAGTCTGCGCTTGGTCAGAGCATGGGATCATAGCACACAGATATTGATGAATATTTAAATTTTTAATATCTGACTTAATCAAATCGTTATCAGTGGTTATTCGACTAGTTTGCTTTCTATAACTTAAAAACATCCATTATTAATGGTCAAAGAATAATTTTCATATTTCGTGGGCTACTATTACCAACCATGCCGATCAAATTATATTCTCATTTTTAACTTGTCATATTTTGTATTACACTTTTTCTTTTCAATGGGACTTTACCATTAAAACGCAATATTTAATAGATGATCTATTTATATTACAATAGGAATAAATAATAACAGGGGAAGATTTAAATATTTAAATGTGAAGCAAGGATTTACGATATTTTGTTGGTTAAACTGCAATGGTTGGCGCTTTTATCCGGACAATGGACGCACTGCTGCTGAAACATTCTTTTGCACAGGTAAGCTCACTGTGTTCTTATAATAACTGTATACATCAAATAATAAATAACTATCTATTCATTTTATCGTTGTCTTAGGCCTCGATATGGTAATTATCAAAGAAACAGCCTAGGGCTAGGCCTACCTGGGACTAGGAGGCTAGGCTAGGGCCTACCTTAGCCCTAGCCCTAGCCTAGCTAGCCGACCACGTTTTACGACTATTTTTGAGTTCGGTTATTTAGGCTTAGGCTTGGCCTAGGCCTTGGCCCTAGTTGTGAGAAGTTGTTTAATGGTATTTATTAATATTTAAATATACCCCACCCCAAGTTCCA
>JAMZAV010010929.1:0-21856 GCA_024449915.1 Sweltsa coloradensis | reverse complement strand
AAAAAAGGCAGTAACACCACACACAACATTTTGAAGGTGTACAAAAATGGATCCTACAAAACGCTACACACACATGTTTGGTTTCGTAATGAAAATGTTAAATATTTCAAATTAATGAGCTAATTTAAGCACCTTGATACATAATGATGTGTTATGTTTGATTATCTAATGGTCGTCATACTTACACACGTTAGAAGCTGAGAACTCGCGTAGTTCCAAACTCTCCCAGTCGTCCCGTGATGTGTATTTCTCTCACGAGTCTATTTATACCAATCAACCAGTGGCGGCTCGTGGACATTATAACAGGTGGTGCTAATATACAGCAACGTAAATCTTGCAAAAGGGGTTTTATGTGTGACAGGGAAGGAGAGGTGGTGAGGTTGTCACCAATACCCACCTCCTCCCACAAATAAAAAAAAATTTAAAATAACAATTAAACTGCAATAAATTTTAAATTAAACATAAACTGCTGTAGGGTTGAAGACTGCAGAGGGACTGATGAGTGAAGTGATTGCAAGGGTGCGCGGCTAGCGGGCGAACCTACACAGAGCCCGATTGCGGGGAGTCCCGATAGCACAGAAGCCCGGGTTTTTGCGTTTCGTTTTTACCCGTGTTGTTCCCTGTCGTTGCGTGCTAAAAGGGCTTAAAAGTCGTCGAATTCGGTGCGGAGCACATCGCAGGTTTCTACATATGCTTGGCTCAAAACCATCACCACCATGTAATACGCGGTATGAAAAAGTTGACCATCAGCGCCATCTCTGCAGCACGGGTCGGATACTTATGAATACTTAATTTTACAATACATACACATTGAACTAATCAAAAAATCAGTTTAATGGAGATGGATGATTTATGGTGGTGGTGCTACAGCACCAGCGCACAATAGCACGAGTCGCCACTGCAATAAACCAAGGTCTTTTTCAAATCTTGATTGACAAGAGACAGATTTAAAACTTAGAATCGAATTCAAAACAAATATGTTTTATAATACAGTCTTTTATCATCATTTTTAATCCACAGTTTTTGCAGCTTCCTTTAAAAAACCTTCGCAGAGTGCTTATCTGCTCCCAAGAGCAAATAAAAAGACATAATACTGATATCAATAAGACATTTACCTAATGTTTACTATTGGTCAATTTGCATCAATCTCAACCGCGGACCCAAGTTTTGAAATATGCGTTTGCAGCCACAAGCCACCGTCAAAACGTACACCTTTTTCCACCTCATTACGGTGACTTGAGACTAATGCAAGTTTTGAAATCATAACGTATGTTGTGGGATAGATGTGTGTTGAGTAGAAGCTTGGTGAATTTAAAACAGCCCCCAACCAATGAGAATTCGCCTAGAGTGACTTGAAGGGTCACGTGACTACCAAAACGTACGTCTTGAGCCGTATGCAAGTTTTCATACCACAACGTACGGTTCGAAACGTTTTGGTAGTCACGTGAACCTCCAAATCTCTCGTTTCAGAGGTGACTGCAAACGTTAGTTTTCAGAAATTGGGTCCCTGGGGGTTTAGAAAACCGCACAGCGGGTTGGGAAGTGGGGGGAATCCCGCCTCTAGCATCGGGAGAGAAACTTGAACAGGTATTCCAACTCGGAAGTTTCAAGCTGGGGTTTTATGACTCTAATATGACCAATGTCAACGGTAATAATAGTAGCTATTGTTACCGTATTATGAGGTAAAAATCTAGAAAACATGTTAGTGTACGAAAATATGAAGGTTTGAGAAAACTGCTAATCTGGCTCCACAAAAACCGTCAGTGTAGCATTGCAGGTTTCTTGAAAAAGAAAGCATTTAAATACATCTAGTGCAATTCAAAATTTCGGGTGAATTTTTCTTGCAACTTTGACAAACATTTTTTTAAATGCGAAAAATGGTTGTCACCAACATATTGAAAACTACAGTTAGCTTATTCGACACATTTAATGAGATCCATTACAATCTCACAAGTTTATTGAGATTGTGTAGATGGGATTTTCAATTAGGATGTCGCTATAAACAGTGATGTACACAACTATTTATCAAGACTCTCAAAGGTCGAAAAAGGAAGGGGAAATGTGTTATCGCTTGTTGTGGATTCTTATTAATCCAGAAATTTGTGTTTAATATCTTTATACTTGTTACAATTTAAGGTTTGTGGTCACATCATAGGTCTCCATATTGTAAATTGAAAAGTCTGTACTGCATGTTTAATCCTTCTTTTGGCTCAATTCAATTTTGTTAAACAACGGATTTTTGCCCACTTCTGCTTATCTGATTATTGATTCAACCTTTCTCAATGAAACCCCTGAATAAAACAAACATTGTAACCTTTGGCTTCAGACGCCAGATTTATTTTTCACCCAATTTCGGAACTTTGACATTCTAGTAAATACTCCTGGATATCCAGGCACCGCACAACCAATATTCCAGGATACAATGGCAACGATGTTCCCGTTTACAACCAGGGGTCCTCCAGAGTCTCCCTGAAACCCAAGCAAGAGACAGTCAAGTGTGTGTAGGTGTAGGAGAATCAAAACCACGGCCTCCTTGAGTCGCTGGCAGGTCAGGCGGGTAGCGGGTACCAAGCAAGGTACCAACTCGCCCGAGAGTTCCAAAGTGATTCGGGCTCTTTAATATTGGAGAAATTGAGTGAATAACATTTAACTATTTCCAACGGGACAAGAGCATACAGTCTGGTATTGTGATTGACATTGACATTGAAAGCCTGGGCCAGGATCTACAAAGGGGGAGATTAAAGGATAAAGGGAGAATTCGGAGTGCAAAAATGGATTCATTTATGTCGACTCTAGGCTATGCCTCATGATTTTGATTTTTGTTATTGCAAAGTAATGAAAGTATACATAAACTTAGGCTGATATACGAGCAGTTTTCTTGTCTAGTAACACTATCATGTAAAGAGAATATGTCAATAATAAGACGCTAATTAAATGATGAGTTTAGGGATTTGAAGAAAATGGCTGCAACAAATCCATCCAACACTTTTATAGAATTCAATCCAGAAATAAAAAAATCCATCCCAGCGTTTTTTTGGGGGATTTTTAAATTTCTGGATTGAATTCTATAAAATCAATTACACCTACGGGAGTATTTCCCGATTATTGAAATTGAGAAACCATCCAACTCTGTTCGTAGAATCTTTAGTTTATCTCTACTTATCAATAATCATTAGGTCCAGTCTAGTATAGGGTCGACATGAATAAAACCTTTTTTTTTTAGAAAGTCCAAATCTCAGATTTCTCCTTTCAATCTCCCCCTTTGAGGACCCTGGCCCTGAAGGAGACTTTGCCGGGGTGTTGTTATCTGGCAGAGAGACTGGTTACGTTACCTGACAGAAGTCCCGGTGTCCCTTTGGGAACCCCGCGCCACAGCATCCTGTCCCGTGATCAGCAGGGACTCTTCCTGTACCAGGCCTTACACTTCTTGTGATCCACTATAGGGAGAGCCACGTTCTGAAAACACTAGGCTGGATGTGCCATCCGTCTGCAATAAACATAATTATGTAATACGTCAGTTACAAGACCTTTGATATGCTTCCATCATTATTTTTGATAATTGGAGACAGTGAGCATTGAATCAAATTGAGCATACACATTGAAGAGTCGATGAGACAAGCATACTATTAGTAGGTACAAGTCGCGCTTACGCGCGGCTTAAAAGCCGCTGCGCGGAGGGCTTGGAAAACCCTCGTACCTGGAATTCCTCGTAGTTTGAAAACCTCTTTTTCCCCGACAAACTCGAAATCGGCCCGAGTACGGCCGCGAGGGCGGTAGTTTGGGGGTCACTTTTTGTCTTTAAAATCCGAAGACTTTGGATAAATTTGTTTTCCGGCACACTTTTGGTTCGTCGCCGGACCCTGCCCTCCGCTCCAAAAGTAACGTGGATTTTTTTTACGAAATAAATTGATTATTACGCAAATTTTAAATTTCCGGGACGAAAAATTTTCCGGGACGTTTTTTCCGGAAACAGAAATTTTTGGCTTGTTCGCTTGGTTCCATAGAGCCCTAGATGGAGCCGTCGGACGAAAAATGCCCGAGCTACAAAAGGGCCTCCGCAGTCCGGGCTTTTTTAAAAAGTATTTTCAAAGTCTTAGCCACATCCGCGCGGTTCCGTAGATTCCGAGATGGACCCAATCGGACAATAATTTGTGCCATTTGTAAAGATCCATAACATAATTTTTACCGGGACGCTTTTTGGTACGTCAAAATATGATCCTCGAACGCCCGGTTCCGTAGAGCCCAAAATGGACCCGGGTCGTACAATTGCGCCCTTTCGAAAAAATCCGGGACATAGGGTTTTCGGTCGTATTTCCGGTACGTCTAAATCTTCGCCTCGTCCGCGCGGATCCGCAGAGCCCGAGATGTACCTGATCGGTCGATTACTGCGCCTATCGTAAAATCCTCGACTTAAGTTTTTCCGTGACACTTTTCCGGTTACGTCAAAATATGCGCCTCGCCCGCCCGGTTCCGTAGAGCCCAAATGGACCCGTTCGTAGAATTATTGCGCATTTCGTAAAAACCCGGGGACAAAAGTTTTTCCGGGGACGCTTTTTCCGGTACGTAAAAATATGATCCTTGAATTCCCGGTTCCGTAGACCCCAAAAATTTAAACCCGGTCGCACAATTATTGCGCCTTTCTTTTAATATCCGGGACAAAGTTTTTTTCCAAGACGCTTTACGGTACGTCAAAACATGCATTTTCGTCCGCCTGGTTCCGTAGAGCCCGAGATGAACTTGATCTGACTGTAATTGTGAAAGATATTAAAAAACAATGCTTTACCCCAATATGACCAACCACTATTTTGAGAAATACCAAAAATGTTTTTGGCCACGTTCAAATGAAAGTTTTTCGGGTCGTTGCTTTTGGGACGGGGCCCCTCTGACGTCATCGGAAGGAAATATATAAATTAAAAATTTTGTGAATGCCCCAGAATGCTCGGATCACTTTTTTTGACTATAAAAAAAACCCCTGTTGTATTCTTTGGGATATTGTGAGTAGGTACTCAAAACTGTGCTTTTCCCCCCCCCCCCCACCCCTCCCTTTTCCTGCCGTTAATGATTGTGAATATTGGTTTTGGGCGACATGCTCATGCTTGACTGGGCTACCCTTCTAGTGAATTTATGCTTAATTGGCGGATAACAGGAATGTCCAAAATATACCCATAAATGGTCATCGAGTGCCCATATCACTGTTTCTACTTAAAAAATGACCCGTTTTTGAAAACCTCAACTTTATTTTAATCGATTTCAATTAATTAAAAGATCACCTCCACCCCGGATTGGAGGTTTTCAGCGCCTTTCGTAAAAATCCGGGACAAAAGTTTTTCTGGGACTCTTTTCCGGTACGTCCAAAATATTGGCCTCGTCCGTCCAGTTCCGTAAGCCCGAATGGACTTGGTCGTACAATTATTGCGCCTTTTGTAAAAAAAAACACGACAAAGGTTTTTCCGGGACGCATTTCCGGTACGTCAAAATTTTTGCCTCGCCCGCGCGGTTCTATAGCGCCCGAGTTGAACCTGATCGGACGAAAATTACCCGAGCTATTAAAAGAAACCATGTTTTTTGGATTTTCCAAAAATGGCCAACCATTTTCAAAGAAACAAAACTAATTTAGTATTAGGGCCGTCACCGCTGATGCGGCCCTCTGACGCCATTGGAATCGCTCCAAAAATGAAATGGCTTGAAGATATTGATGGAATGTCTTTGTTTCTATTCAAATTCTCCCCCCCCCCCCCCCACCCCTAACAGTGTCATTGCGGCGTCCACTCAAACTTTCCTCAAAATTCGGATTCGTACCGAAAACAGTTAATACATTTCAATGAATAATAAAGGTTTAGATATTATAAAACTCGACTTCCCCCCCCCCTCCAACCCCCTCCATCACCCCTCACCACTTTGTCCTCTCTATTCCCTCGTTGTGTTCGTTGAGGCTAAACACATGTATTTCCCAGAAAAAAAAATTTGACTTTTGCCCCCCCCCCCCCCCCCTCCCTTCCAAAGACCGCTTCTGCCCAACCCTAAAAGGGGTCTGTCCAAAATGTTGTCCATGTTCGCCCCCATGGACATTGCCCTCCTTTGGCATATTTAAAATGCAATTATAATGGCTTGAAGATATTGATGAAATGTCTTAATTTCTATTTCTAAATCCCCCCCCTCCCCCCAAACAGTGCCATTGCGGCGTCCACGTCCAAACAGTCCCCCAAAAATTTGGATTCGTACCGAAAAAAGTTAATAAATTTCAATGAATAATCAAGGTTTAGATATTTAAAACTCGACTTCCCCCCTCAACCCCCTCCATCACCCCTCCCACTTGTCCTTCGATTCCCTCGTGTTCGTTGAGGCTAAACACATGTATTTGCAGAACAAAAATATTGACTTTGACCCCCCCCTCCCCCACCCTTCCAAAAGAGCGTTGTGCCCAACCCTAAAGGAAGTCTGTCCAAAATGTTGTCCATGTCGCCCCCATGGTCATTGCCCTCTTTGGCATATTATAAAAATGCAATTATCCTTGTGGTTGACGTCCTTTGATAACCTGGTTGTGTTCACTGTGGCAAAAACCCTGTATTTTTTAAAACCAAATATTCGTCTTGGTCCTCCCCCCAACCCCCCACCTCACCCGCCACCCAAAAGGAAGTCGCTAGTACGAAACCTTTAATTCGGCCCCGATCGGACGTAAATTGCCCGAGATATAGATAGTTGGGTTTTAAAAAAAACATTGCAAAATTGAATTTCTATTACATATTTTGACTACTCAAATCGACCATTTTAGAAACATTTGACTTGTATTAAATGGCAAATAAGTCGATCACGCATACCCTTTAATAATAATTGTTTGTATTTTTTAAATTTTGAAGTAGGGCCGAATTGAAATTTATTTTCGATATATTAATAACTTCGGCAGACCTCGTTGAAGGTGCATAATATGTTGAGTTTTGTATTGATTGATTATTTGAAGTGGGTAGTACATTCTTAGCCCCTCCCCCCTTCCAGGCCTTGCCATCCTCCCCCCCTCCGTACACATAGCTCTTCACAACAAATTTAAATTACTATAATATAATGATATTTACACATGAACAAAAGCATGTACACGAATGACGTACCACAATCGGGAGCATGTAGGTTGATTAACAATAAATTTAAATTTCCCAACAATGCCAAAATTTAAAAAAAATACCGACCCGACCGTGTCTCGAACCCACGCCGACCGCGTGATAACTCGGCATCTTGACCACTCGCCTAGCCTGATGTATGGATATGTGGCGAGTAATAACTGTACCCTATACACGCGCGTTGGGAAATTTCATCGCAGGGGAAAAATAAAATAAGTTCATAAATATATTTTTTCGGCGCTTAGGATGTGAAAAACGAAGGTTTGAAAAGTTGTTTTCCGGAATCCTCGACCCTGTTCTGAATTTTTTTTAGACCAACAAAGTGGACCCAACCTCTAGAGTCATACCCGTTTTAAAACGTTTTTATATTTGCATGCAACTGTAAAAAGTTGTTTTTTCTATGCAAAAAACGGGACGCATGTCAATTTTGTCGGTGCCACTTCTACCCTTCAACGTAACCAAATGCGTGATGTTTGGTATGACAATTTCCGTAAAGGTCGGAAGAGTGCTTTTGCTATTCGTGAATTTTACAAAAATATTTACCGTGCTTTTTTGTGACCTTTGAATGCAAGTTCAACTTTCAAAAAGTGTCCCGGGCCGAACTCGAAGGCTTCCCCCTAGCCCGGGTTCGAACCCAGGTTCTCAAAAAAAATTTTATTTAAATACCTTTCATCCTTCCGCATATTAAGAGCCTTGGTCGTTCCAAATCGAAAAGAGAAAGCCAATATTTTAAGCTTTTTGAGTTGCACCCCAAAAAGTAAAAAATTTAAAACTTTTTTCGACTTTGGGATTTTTTTCCGCGCGCAATCGGCAAAAGATATCGGCTCTTTTTTTCTCCTCAACCCCTTCGCCATTTCTTTGACATTCGGAATTGACAAAACCCCGGGGCTCTACCACGCCCCCTAGAATTTTTAGAAAATTGAAACGGAAAATCCCAAAAAATTTCCAAAAATAAAAAATTGGGTTTGTTTCGAAAACATACCCTCAAACGGGTTTTGGGTGCGTATTGGAAATGTCCACGCGTGGGAAAAACGAAATTAAAAAATTTTGATTTTTTTTCGTTTTTTTCTCATCCTCTAAATAAGTGCTCTCCCCAAAACGGCACGCGAGCCAAAATGTTTATCGTCGCCAAGGCCAAAGTATGCGAGGGGGGTCCAAACCCTTGGGGGTGCCTGTACCCCGGAAAGATTCCGAACGCACCGGTACCGTCGGCGTTGGGGTGCGATACCCACTTTGGGCGCGGCAACCGTGAATCCAAAAAAAAATTGTTTTCCGCGCCGAGATCGTGTTATTCAAGACTATTAGTATAGATAAGGCAAGGTTACAGCCTTTAAGGGGAAAATCCCTAGACCCAAATATGATTTCTTAAGAATGCAGTAAAGACGTCTGAAAAGTAAGTAGAATGTAAGAGGGGCTTAATAAATGAGCGGATTATTTTTTTGAAATTTTTTTTGACGGGACATAACCTCAGAATCAACAATTGTATTCAAATTACTGGAATCAGTTGCTCAAGTTCAAAATTGAATTTTTAGCAGCAGTTTTTTGTATATTATTTCTACACTCCTTTATCTACAACCTAAATAAAAGGATTTTTGGATTTATATGGTTTGTTGCGTTGCACAATTTTTTTCGCCTGCCGGTACAATTTCAAATTTTTGTACCCTTTAACGGAAAAAATCGTTCAACGCCAGAAACCGTATAAAACCAAAAATACTTATATTTAGGTTGTAGATAAAGGTGTGTAGAAATAATATACAAAAAAACCGCTGCTAAAAATTCAATTTTGAACTTGAGCAAACTGATTCCAGTAATTTGAATACAATTATTGATTCTGAGGCTATGTCCCGTCAAAAAAATTTCAAAAAAATTACTTGCTCTTTTATTGTGCCCCACTTTCATTCAACTTACTTTTCAGACGTCTTTTTCTGCATTCTTTAGAAATCATATTTGGGTCTAGGGAAATTTCCCTTAAAAACACAAAATACAGACACACTTGCTGACACAAAAACAATTCTAATATTTTTCATTCTCGCCTACATCTAAGTTACATTTAGTAGGAGAGCAACAGGTATCTCGTGCGCCTTTTGTGAAAGAGTATTGAAATAAGTTGTATCCGAGCAAACATGTCCCGGATGTCGCCCGCACGCGCCCCGCCTGGGCTGCCCGTACTGGTCCCGCGTAGAAGACAGTGTCCCCTCAGCCATTAGCGGGTTACCGCACGGGCAACAAGTTGCCTCAGCCCTTGCGTCGCCCGCGTCTAGCACCGTTTGACGCCCGTTCCGAACTCGCCGCCCCACGCGGTGACAATATCTATTAGGTATAGTAGGATATCAGTTATTTGCACCTTACTTGCAGTAAGATTTTTTTATCTCGTGCGCCTCTTGTGATTCAGTTTTGAAGTAAGCTTAATTTTATTAAGAAATAGTAAACGAGTTTTTATCACCATCCTTGCAGGTCATGGTGCGCTTCAGAAGGCGTCGGGAGCGTCGCGAGGCCATAACAAATAGCGTAGTGAACTATTACAGTATTTGGCCACAACACGTTCAGTAAGATTTTTTTTATTTTATTGCGGTAAGCTGTACTCTATTCAGTATTATTTGAAACGAGTTTTTTGTTTAAAATTTCCTTTCGGGTAAAGGATACACTGTATAGAGCGCATGAGCGTCGCGACGCCCTATAACGTTGATTTTTTTTATCTGTTACACCTACAGTTTTAGGCCTAGCTCAGTTTTATTTTATTTTGTGTGATTCATTATCCTAGATGTTAATTTTATTAGTTATTACAAAACAAAATAAGAATTATTCATTGCACTATCCCTCTTTACAGAGAATCATTTTGTTACACTTTTATATTTGTCCAATGAATGAACTACTTTGGGCTACTTACTTAGGCCGCGTTCACATAACTTTGGTTTAGTCTTAAGAAATTGTTATTTGGTTGTTATGGTAATAAGAAATCCGATATCCTGATTGGTTAGTAATGTTTCAGTGGCCTGTCATAATGAAGTTACTCCTTTTCATTGGTCGTCGTATAAATAACAGAACGTCTGATTGGTCTGTCGTAAGAATTTTGTTTTTGTTATAACAATTGACTAAAACGTAAACAATTTAACACGTATTTCTTATCGCCTTATAACTTAACCAATTAGTGTGAACGCGGCCTTACGTAAACAGCTTATTGCAATTCTCTATCACGAAAGGCACACGAGATCAAAAAGCATACCTCTTTAGTTTGTCCCGACACTCCCGACGCCCTCTGCCGCGTATTAGGACCTGCAAGGTAGGTGCAAAAGCCTTAAATGCTATTACTTCATAGAATACTAGGAAAACGCTAAAGTCCCGCCGCGTTGATGGATGAGCTTTTTAAAGGTTTAAGTTTGCGTGAGATATCTTTACTTTTGCAAGTGCTTTGTTTTGCTGCCTACGCATTGTAGTGAATGTTGTCAAGTTTCTTTTGTTTCTTGTCAATTGGTATTATTTACCATAAAAAACTTGTATTAAAAGCTTTATTTCTATGGATTCTGGCTAAATTTTTCCACTTTTTCTTTCAAAGGTACTACATAACTAGGAAAACGCTTAAGTCCCGCCGCGTTTGATGGATGAGCGTAATTTTTTTTAAACGAAAAAAGCGTAAAATTGCGATTTTTTTTAATAGATAATTTTTCGATAACGCTCAAATTTCACACGAATATATTCATTCATAAAATTAAAGTTCTGTGAAAAAATCATTACAATCGGATAAAGCGTGTAGGTTTTATTCGTCGAAGAAATGTTAAAAAATTGAAAAAAATCGTAAAATTGCGATTATCATGAGAAATGATTTTTCGATTGCGCTCAAATTTCACACGAATATATTAATTCATAAAATTAAGGTTCTGTGAAAAAATCATTACAATGGGATAAAGCATGTAGGTGTTATAAGTCAAAGAATGTTTTAAAAATTTAAAAAATCGTAAAATTGCGATTTTCATAAGAAAAAATGTTTCGATTGCGCTCAAATTTCACACGAATATATGAATTCATAAAATTAAGGTTCTGTGAAAAAATCGTTACAATCGGATAAAGCATGTAGATGTTATAAGTCGAAGAATTTTTTTAAAAATCGAAAAAAAATCGTAAAATTGCGATTTTCATGAGAAATAATTTTTTGATCGATTTTTCCCTCCGTGCAGTTCTTCGTTCAGAGATTTCATAGACCTCCATAAAATTTCATCGCAATTGGAGTATTGGTTTAGCCGGAATCGTGTTCACAGACACACAAAAATACAAAAAAAAAAAAAAGAAAAAAAAAAAAAAAAAAACATTCCGGATTTTTTTGTCCAGTGTAGTGAAATGGAATCTTCGCTACGCTCGCTCCGCTCGCTACGCTCATCCAACAATAACCTTAATGTCCATGTATAATCTGAACGTTGTCGCCCACCCGTTTGGTCAGAATTGGCCCAAATGGCACGAAAATATCGCACAAAAAGTCAAAAAAACGAATATTAAAAGCTTTATTTCTCTCGATTCTGGCTAACTTTTTCAACTTTTTCTTTCAAAAGCAATACATCACCATTACCTTAATGTCCATGTGAATTATGAACGTTGTGGCCCCACCCGTTTGGTCAGAATTGGCCCAAATGGCACGAAAATATCGCACTAAAAATCGAAAAAAATCGTAAAAGTACGATATTCATGAGAAATATTTCTTCGATTGTACCCAAAAACGTGGCAAGTCTAAGTTCAGAGAAAACGAAGGTCGTGTCAAATTTTCATCAAGATCGCATATGCCGTTTGCCCGGTAGAGAGCGAACAAACAGACGGGAAAAAAAAACAAAAAACAAAAAAAAACAAACAAACAAACAAAAAAAAAACAACGGAGCTAAATTTTTTTGGGGGTCGGTGAAATTGAAGTCTTCGCTTCGCTCATCCAATTAACCGCAATACTGTATCACGAAAGGTGCACGAAATAAAACATTCATACCGCTTGATCAACGTTTTAGGGCGTCGCGACGCTCATACGCCCTATGCAGCGTATTACGACCTGCAAGGAAACTGTAAAAAAAAATGCTTGTATATTGCTACTGAATAGAGTACAGATTACTGCAAATCACTCCAGAAAAGGCGCACGAGATTAAATTTTTAAAACTCCTGCTGAATGTGTTATGGGGTCGAGAGCGTCAATTTCTCAATAGAATTAAGCTTAGTCTACTTCAAAACTGAATTTCGAGAGGCAAACGAGTTTTAAAAAATCATACTTTATGACCCCCGACGCGCTCTGCAGCATAGCCTACCATGACCTGCAAGGAAAGTGCAAAAAGTTGTATCTTACACCAAATAGAATACCTACAACTTACTGTTGTGTCCCACTGTTTAAATAGTGCGCCAAATACATGCGCCTTGTAAAACACTAGGAAAACGCTAAAGTCCCGCCACGTTGATGGATGAGCTTTTTAAAGTTTTAAGTTTGCTTGGGATATCTTTACTTTTGCAAGTGCTTTGTTTTGCTGCCTACGCATTGTAGGTGAATGTTGTCAAGTTTCTTTTGTTTCTTGTCATTGGTATTATTTACCGTAAAAAACTTGTATTAAAAGCTTTATTTCTATGGATTCTGGCTAAATTTTTCCACTTTTTCTTTCAAAAGGTACTACATAACCATAACCTTAATGTCCATGTATAATATGAACGTTGTAGCCCCACCCGTTTGGTCAGAATTGGCCCAAATGGCACGAAAATATCGCACAAAAAGTAAAAAAAACGTATATTAAAAGCTTTATTTCTCTCGATTCTGGCTAACTTTTTCCACTTTTTTTTTCAGAAAGCAATACATCACCATTACCTTAATGTCCATGTGAAATATGAACGTTGTAGCCCCACCCGTTTGATCAGAATTGGCCCAAATGGCACGAAAATATCGCACTAAAAATCGAAAAAAAATCGTAAAAGTACGATATTCATGAGAAATTTCTTCGATTGTACCCAAAAACGTGGCAAGTCTAAGTTCAGAGAAAACGAAGGTCATGTCAAATTTTCATCAAGATCGCATATGCCGTTTGCCCGGTAGAGAGCGAACAAACAGACAGAAAAACGAAAAAAAAAAAAAAAAAAAAAAAAAAAAAAACACCCGAGCTAAATTTTTTGGGGGGTCGGTGAAATTGAAGTCTTCGCTTCGCTCATCCAATAACGTGCCTGGCGGAAGTGATGCCTAGAGGTGGCAGGTACGACGTCATTCCGTGAAGCGTGAATAAAAGAGCATGGCTAGATGTCAGAAAACCAGCCCTAGGACTACCATTATTCACCTTTGAGAAATCCTGAGCAGATCCAATCTTCACAAAATACAACACTGGCGACGTGGTAAATCAATATCCAATCATTCTTCACATCATTTGTTTTCACGTAAAGACGTGCTAAAAGTCGGCACAGTCTAGAGAGCCACCATAACCTCACTTCTCGCGCGCCACGTTTTTGCAAAACGTGATGGCAACAAACCTACCCCCGTTTCCACCCTTTGTGGCCCACATCGATCCACTAACATAGGAGCACGCTGGAAGAAATGGTTAAGTCGTTTCGAAATCTATCTCAAGGCCTACAAGATTGACGACCCACAACAACAAGTCAACTTATTCATGCTGTACATGAAAGAAGAGACCTTAGACACCCTCGAGGCCCTGATTGGTGTGACGGTAGGTCCAACAACTTCTTTCGAGTTCACGAAGGGAAAACTATCGACCCACTTCGACCCAACTGTGGCTGTCAACAAAGAGTTTGAGATCTATAATTTTCGCTCAGCAAAGCAAGAGCCAACAGAGTCAGTCGACCAGTTCTATGAGAGACTCCTAAAACTCTCAAAATCATGCAATTTCGCTTCTGCTAGTCACGAGATTAAGTCTCAAATAATCCTAACAACTACATCATCTCGCCTGCGAAGATACGCTCTTCGTGAGAAAGGGACGCTTGAAAGTCTCTTGCGACAAGCCAGGTCATATGAGACCGCAGAGCGACAGGCCAGCTCTATTGAGTCATCGAGCAAGCCTGATATCAACATCGAGACCCTGAATGCAGTTGCGAAGTACGGTAAGCCTAACAAAAAAAAAATTACTCATCTAGGCCTAAGATGGGCCTAAGTCTACTCCAAATCTGGACACTACCAGGCCTAAGTCTACTTCAAATTTGGACACTTCCAAGCAGCTACCGGCGGCCAAGAGCTGTTACTTCTGCGGAAATGCCTGGCCACATGAAAAAGGAAGGTCATCCTGCCCGGCCAACAATGTAGTCTGTAGAACATGTCAAAAGATTGGCCATTTTCAGAAGCTGTGCCACTCGCGCAACAAGACGGAGGTCACTCACAATCTTGCCACCAGTCAAAATGGAAGCTCAGATGAGGAAACTTTTGCCATCACAGTCAGTCAGGTGACAACATCATCCAAAGTACCTCGAATCAACATAGCTGTAAATGGTAAGCCAATCAAATTTGCTATCGACACTGGTGCTTCTGTTAACGTCATCAGCGAAGATATCCTGATGAAATCCGGAATAGGCCAAGGTCAGCTAAACCAAACTGATGTCAAAATCTACCCATATCAATCCAAAACTCCACTCTCAGTGCTAGGATGCTTTACTGCAACATTATCTCATAAGAACGCCACCCTCACCACAAACATATTCGTCGTGAAGGGAAGCGCTGATTCCCTACTTGGCTACGAGAGTGCGGTTAATCTTGAACTAATTCAAATAGCCACACAGTTAAACTCTGATTACCCTTCACTATATCCGCAACTCTTCACTGGTGTGGGCAAGCTACACGACTTCAAAGTACATCTGCATGTAGACCCCACGGTACAATGCTGGCAATGAAGACATCGTGGCGTTCGCTAGCCGGTCGCTCACTGAAGCTGAAGAACGTTACAGTCAAATCGAACGAGAAGCTGTGGCAGTAGTATTCGGAATGGAACACTTCCATTTGTACTTATTTGGAACACAGTTCACCGTCCACACTGATCACAAGCCACTTCTCTACATCATGGGAAATCCTGCATCCTCACCATCTGCTCGAATCGAACGTTTGTGTCTCCGGCTAATCCCTTATCGTTTCACGATCGTTCACAAGAAGGGCGTAGACAACCCATCTGACTATATGTCTCGACATCCACTGGAGTTCACAAAATCAGAATACAGGACACCAAAGGTTCCTGAAGAATACATCCAGTTCATCCTAAGACACGCAACTCCGAAAGCAATGTCGCTCCAAGAAATTGAGGAAGCAACGGAAAATGATCCACTACTAATGGAATTACAAGAAACACTAAAATCTTCAAACCCAGAAAAAGCCCTACAACTGCAACTCTCAAGTAATTCAAGCCAATAATTCACGAAATCGCAATTGCAAAGGGAACATCAAAGAATATCCTCCTTAAAGGAACTAAAATCATTATACCAAAATCCCTGCAATACAGAACAGTCGAACTTGCTCACCGTGGACACTGGGGATTGTAAAGACGAAACAACTCTTGAGGGAGAAAGTTTGGTTCCCTAACATTGACAAAAACCGTGGAGGAAGCCATCCAAAACTGTCATGCCTGCCAAACCACAACCAAAACCAAGTCAGAGACCCGATCCAACCCACTCCCTTACCCCAAGGCCCATGGCAAAATCTTACTGTGGATTTCGATGGCCCATATCCAAGTGGAAAATACATCATGTTAATAATCGACGATTATTCCCGCTATCCAATCACTCGCCACATCTCATCGTTGAAATCAGAAACAGTAATTCCGCACCTTAGAAACATCTTCTCATCCTTTGGTATCCCAAACCAGTTAAAATCCGACAACGGCCCTCCATTCAATGAAAAAGAGTTCGCTAACTTTGCCAACGAGCTAAACTTTACCCATCACAAAGTTACCCCACTGTGGCCGGAGGCAAACGGCCTCGCAGAACGAGTAGTCCGAACCATTCGGAAAGTCATTCTCACTGCTAAAGTGGAAGGAAAAGACGAGAAGACGGAGCTAGACGCCTTCCTAATTAATTACAGAACAACACCGCACTCAACCACCGGAGTCTCACCCTACGAAGCGCTCTTTGGTAGGAAAATGAAGACATCCATTCCACACTACACAGCAGCCTCCAGAAACGAACAACGTCGACACAAGGATACGTCTTACTGACACTCTCATGAAAAAAAGAAGCAAAGTGTACACTGACGAGAGGCGTCATACGAAGAACCACACTTTCAAGGTTGGAGACACAGTCCTTGTACGGCAACCCAAGATAAACAAATACACACCCCCGTTTAATCCGACGCCATTTAAAATCACGAAAATCCTTGGCACGAAGATCTACGCAACCCAAGGCCAGCAGGTAATCGTCCGGAATTCATCTCACTTCAAACGTATTCTCACTACAACAAACTGCGAGTCAAATGAAGCAGAAGAGGACGAAGAAGAAGACTGGGAGGTTCCAGAAACCTTCGACCTTGATCCAGAAACCTTTGACCCTGATGGAGATCCCCAGCCAGAAATCGTGCAAGAGAACCCTCTGCCCCAACGAGGACCTCCTCAAGAAGTTGAGCAACAACGCCAACCGGCGAACGTGCTCCGCGTTACCCGCAACGACAGAGGCAACGCCCTGCCAGACTCGACGATTTTGTAATGTAACCATGTTAACTTCTGTAACTAGCATCCAGTTCAATCCTTCATTGACATTTTCATTATACGATTAGCATAGGATAGGCTTATGCCACTCTTTACAATTATTTATCTAATGCAAGTTATCTTACTAAATCTCTTTATTGACATTCTTATATTGGACTATTAGCATACAGTGCATCCATGAAATTATGCTATCTCACTTTAAGTTAATTTTAAGTTTCTCTGTTTGACATACTTATTGAAACAACCAGTATGCATTGCATGTATGAAGTGATTCTAATACTATTGTTTACTTTATGTTTGATCTTTAAATTAAGGTTGGGAGGAATGTTGTGGTTCCACTGTTTAAATAGTGCGCCAAATACATGCGCCTTGTAAACATAACGTGCCTAGCGGAAGTGATGCCTAGAGGTGGCAGGTACGACGTCATTCCGTGAAGCGTGAATAAAAGAGCATGGCTAGAATATGTCAGAAAACCAGCCTAGGCCTACCATTATTCACCTTTGAGAAATCCTGAGCAGATCCAATCTTCACAAAATACAACACTTACCGCAATACTCTTTCACGAAAGGCGCACGGGGAAAAAATCATACCTCTTGCTCCCCCACTAATAATATTTCTTCATCTTGATGCTTATATTCATGAAAGAGCTTTCCTTCATCCAGCAAACAACTTTGTGCACGTGTTATTTATATGCCGCAATGATGTTGATGATGTGATTTTCATTTCTAGCACGTTCTTAACCACTCCCAAGTGCCGCTAAGGCTAGACGGTGGCACGACCAGTGGCTATTTCGGAAATCAAACATGTGCATTTGTTTCACACCCCCGTTAGCCTAAATTCAAATCAAGTTTCGGGCCTTTGAGAGTGCCAGTTGTTTCTGGGCAAGGGGCCTACGAAAACTGACATAAATGCGATTTGACTTTGTCTCAAAAGGTTGCAATAAATCAAGCAAATGTTGGTTTGGATTACGTAACATAAAAACATTTGGAGCTAAAAATTAAACATCAGTACATATTTGCAATATACTATCCAAATAAATACCATACTCACAGCATGATTTCCCCAGCCACTGACGACGCCCATCACCAATTCCTCAACATCCTGACCTTGAGCCACTAACGGGATCTTCTGCACCCTAGAGTCGAAGTGAAATGGGACTTTTACCTGAAAAATAAAAAGCTTACAATTAGTTAAGTCCAAACGGAAATTTTCGAGGACTAACATATCCAGCAGACCTACCATCGAGTTTCATTCTCAATGGAATTAGGGCCTATTTTATTTTCTAGTTTAATCAGATCCATGACGGGACAGGTTGGCCAGTGTATAGGTATATTAGTGACTAAAACCAGGTCATCACTTTAGGTCAAGCATCCAGGAGGATGACGGGTATTCTCCGCTTCGAGCCCTACTGATGGACAAGCAACCTTCGTTTTGCAAGTTGACGCCTGCTGAACGGCGCAACACTTATCACACTCCAACTTTTATTCTATTCATTATTGGGACAAAACTTTAGAAGAGTAATATTTAGCAAACATGTCATTCCTTTTAATAGCGATTATTTTGAATTTTCAGACAGCCGTTAACGTGTTATTTCGATGTACGTATTGAGATAAAATTTGGGCTTTTTCTTGTTTTGTATAAAATTAAATTAAACAATCTCAATTGACAAAAATCTAGTGATCGGATTTTGACAAGACCTCTTTCAAAATACGCATCGGACTGTTTAGACAAGAAATAAATTAACTTTCTAGATAGAAAGTGCACTGAACGAAAGTTTACAGCATAGGGTAATATGAAGGGTATTGTGTTTTCATCTAAAATACGCACTATTGATGTGCGGATGAGCCGTGAAAAATTGCACGCTTTGCTGTAAATTTTCGTTTACTGCTTTTCCAATCCAGAAAGTTAATTTATTTCTTGTCTAAATAGTTAGATGCATTTTGAAAAGAATTCTTGTCGAAATCCGATCAATAGTTTTTTGTCAATAAGTTAAGAAGACTTATAATATAATCGTTGATAATGTTGACATATTTTGTAATGCGTACATTGTTATAACAAGTTAACGGCTGTGTAAAATATGGAAAAAATCGCTATTAGAACTTTGAAGGAATGATAATATGTTTGCTAAATATTACTCCTCTAAAATTTTGTCCAAATAATGAATAGAATAAAGTTAGAGCGTGATATTTGTTGCGCCATTCTGCAGACGTCAACATGCGAAATGAGGATGCTTGTCCATCAGTACGATTCGCGGTCACGTGACTACTAGCTGTGACGTCGCATGAAGGTTCCCTATACAAGACCAAAATTGGCACTGCCGAGCCATATAAAAACCGGTTTCTAGCGTTATATTCACAGTCATAACTCCAATATACCTACAGTTGGTGTTCACCCAACCAACTCTATGTCAATTATCAAACTGAAAATACGCCGATTGTATTGAGGCCTCTCGCCTTCTTTGTTGTAACTTGTAAAACGCAACCACTTCTAAATCTCCATGTACGAGCAAATTAGTGGACACACAGTTACATAAAAAGGGACTTCCTCAAATACAGGCTGATACCACATTCCAAAGAGGTCCATGTAGTTTGAGACTGTCAACGTAGCGCTCAAGGTGGACAGGCCATTACAGATAACTGGGATTATTGACATTTTTATTGTGTACAAAACCACCGGTTCCCTTGCACTTGATGTTTGACATAGTGTTTCTTGGATAGACACCTGGACATGCATTGTACCGTGGGGGCAGGTTCTCCAAGATTTTTTATATGATTGTATTATAATATTTTTTAGTGCCAACTCGGTTTCGTATTTCGCAACGGCGCAACAGGGCAACATGGCCGTATCGTACCGCTACTCAGTGCTTGGCCGTTTCATAGATGATCGACGTTTACAATCGGGAAATCGACCTATCATTGTGTGAGTATAGTGAGCACACTGCAGAAGATAATGTTTGACATTTATGGCTTAACAAAAGTAAGGACTATCTTTGAGTACATATTATATTTTTTGGCGGAACCTTCTTGATTATTGACAAAAAGTTAATGCCAACCACAACCAACAAACGATGCGATCATGTTATTGATTCGAGTTTGAGAAAGTCATTCGCTCGTCCACATGAAAACTAGGCTTAAAACTGTACTGATACAGAGAGTGTAGACTGTTACAACATAAAATGCAGCTATTGAAAACATTGCTTTTGGTTTGTTTGCATACCTTCAAAAGTGCAACGTCGAAATCATACTCATCGTTATCAAATCTCCTGTGAATGATGGCGTTAGAAACGTCGTGAACTCGTCCGCCCATGTTGAGATGAGTCGCACCTGCTCGTAGCGTCACGGAGTGCGTTGCCACCCTGCAATGTGAACAGAACAATGAATGATATTTATAACATCTATAGTAAGGCTAGATCCCCAGTCATTGGTCCACTGGCGTGTCAATAGAAGCCATTTTGAATAGGGCAGTTTGTAATTTGTATATAGTAAAGTAAGTTGTAGTGATTTGTAGCCCTGCCCAAATATTTTTTAAGCGTGTTGTCAGGTTGACAGGTGAGCATGCTGCATATTAGCCATTTACACCAAATGATTACTAAATTCCCTTATGCAATACATTCGTTTTGTTTCTGTTTGTGCATTCCCATACTGCACAAGATAAAACCATATCAAAACTACCCAGAAAAATATTTAATCGCTTTTAAAACTTAATGTCAAGCATAAATTGAAACGACAAATCGCCATCTTGAATAGGCCAGATTGCCACTTCAATTTGATACGCTAACGCCTGTACGGACGAATTGGAGACGAGCGATCTAGCCTACTATAGATGTTAAATATCATTGAAACAGAAACCCGCCTCTCAATCATTTGCTGGAATTGCTTCGTTCCATACCCTGCCTGCTTCATCGCACAAATATGTCAAATACTCAACATTGTGGAATACTTTCAGTTAGTTGGTTTAGTTTGAAACAACAAAACAAAATAATTTTGACAAAGACAAAGCAACAGAACCAACAACAAGACCGGTGTGTTCACGCCTTCACTGTAGGCTGTACATAAGTGGATAAAATAATAAATAAATAAATAAATTGTATTTAGAGTCTACCCACTCAGTTATATAACTGATTTTCAGTGGAGGACTTTAAATAAAGGATAAGTAGCCATCCAAGGGCCTCTATATCTGCAGCCGGACCCTCACAAACTCCCGCAAGGGAGAGCACAGTACTTGCACCTGCTGATGATGGCTGCACAACTCGTTTCGTTCTTCTGAGACTCATCAGGTGACTGGTGACGTGTATTAAGACATTTACAATCATCTATATAACTACACTCAAACTAAACTCGCAATACATAACCAAACCTACGACGCAAGAAGTCTGTGTGCATGTTGTCGTCACCAGCAAGTTTACTTCATTCACCATTCATACTGAGCTACATCATTCAGTTCAACAAGTAACTTGGCTTCCCTCCAAACTTTAGTGATATATTTAGCGGCAGTCATCATCATCGAAAATGTTGTCGCCTCCATGCCTTCAGCACTCTATTCTTTTCCAACCTATCAACTTTTCTTAAAATCAGAACAAACCAGCATTTAAGCCTCTTCCACACATAACAACAACTGAACAATCAGCGGCGTCGGAGCTGGGGGGGCAGGGGGTAGCTTGCCCCCCCTGAGCTTACAGAGGGGGGGCAAAAGTATCTTCTCGTCCCCCCTAGAAAAATGAGAAATTAACCAAAAGAAGTACGTTTTTCGTTTTGATTCATCTATTAACAGTTCTTTTTTTCGTTCAGCAAAGCCCCTTAACTACTTCTAAAACACATAAAAACTACTTAAGGTGTCTCTTTCAAGCTAAAAGTTGACCAAAATGTAATGGTTTCGTGCTCCCATGATAACATCGAAATGGCTGGACCGAAAATTATGCTATTTTGGGAGAAGTTAGATAATTGAATAATGTTTGCAACGTATTGATCAGAATGCACTTTTTTCACCATTTTCTGCCAAAAAAATCAAGAAATACGTGAAAATTGGAAAAATTTGAGTATTCTTGATTTTTTGGTGGAAAAATGGGGGAAAAAAAAAAATACAAATTTTGATCAATACGTTGCAAACATTATACAA
>JAMZAV010010928.1:0-18880 GCA_024449915.1 Sweltsa coloradensis | reverse complement strand
CCTCCCTCCTTTTAAATCAATCTTCGTAACCCCCGTTACACTCCTTAAAATTGCAATCCCGCAGCTTCAATTTTGTCTTTCTTCTTTACGCCCAACTGGCCATGTCACTGCACCATATGTGAGTCCCGGTACAAATATGCTTTGTATTTTAAAAAGGGTTTAAAAAATATTTTTAATAAAGGGTTTAAGTACGGTACGATTTATCATTATGCACTCGAGCCTTGAAGCTGCATGCAGCAATCTGCATTTACTGTTTGGAGGGTTTCTTTTTTTTATTTGCAGTTATATTGCCTTTATGTCTTCTATTGATGTAATGACATTAATAGCTAAACAATGTACATGTACATGGTGTAATGTCGTAATGACAAATGTACAATGAATACAAATTATATAAATATTTATTTAGGCCTACATTTATACATTTAGGGACCACTTTTTGAAACAGTCTATAACTACATATTCTTTATTTTTCCCCTGTAACAATGCTTTTGCTTATGTAAGATACCTAAAAATAAATGTTTTAAACGCTTAAACGCTATGCTTAGAGTAAGTAATTTGACATTGAAGTGGGGAAGTGTGAAAGAAAATATTGAGTGTCACTCGCTGTGACTTATATTTTTTCAGGAATTCAACCTTTTTGTACAGCCAAAATCGCAAAGAATGGGTATCGGGTTATGTTTTATCCCAGCTAGGAGATAATTTATCCAACATACAATTATAAACATATCCACTGGACAATTGTCTTTGCAAACCGTCAATTTCTTAAAAAATGAAATGGGGGACCATTTTTAGAAACTGACTGTACTTTTTTTGTTTGAATTACATTTATTCTAATCAGGATTTGCTTTATTACGTTCAAGAGTGACAAAAAATGAATAAATTTTAATTAAAAGGGAAATTTACAGTGATATAGTACGTTTTTCCCGACTCGAGTGCCGCGCGCAGCTTTAGGTATTTTATTTTTACAGTGTATCTGTAATATTTATGGCCAAATTAAAGATAGCCATTTTGTTACCAACATCATTAACTATTATATTGAGCATTTGAATAATCATTTTTGAAAAAACTCTATTTTGGGCCATCAAACGAAAGCAGTGCGTATTCTTAAAAAAACGCATCTTGAGTCTATTGATCATAAAACAGACTGTATTTATGTTTTTGGGACGTATAACAAGTACACTATTTTAAAAATGTGATAATAGTGAAAACATGGACATAAAGATGATGTCCGTAAGTGCATTTATAACAAAGAAATTTATATTTAAGTTGTCACTGTGCGGACGAAAAAAATTTAGCGTCGGTCGTGTTCATAGCGTCGCGACGCTATGAAGGCGAACGAAATGTTGAGTTAACAAGCTTGAAATGATAGCTGTGGGTGTTGGGGAATCGAATGGTGTATGTGAAACCTTTGCCACTCCGATTGAGACAATTCTCGTGAATTTGGGGTCTATCGGAACGACTACTGGGGTGGCTACGCTCAGGAATTTGGGTCAACGCTCGGAAGCAACCAAAAAGCAAAGAATACGCAAGGCTTCAGTGCTGGATGAAAAGATCGCCAGTCAAAATAGGCAACGTTTTGACAACATTTTCGCAGTGCAATTTAACCAGAGCAGGGGCACGTAAAACGACGGGCCATTGGTTCCGCCGGGCAAACCGCCACGCACAACTGCCAATCAGCTACACGATGACAAGTGTCAGCCAGCGATCACGTGATCAGGTTGGTTTTACCCGCGCCAGCGGAAGGTGACGCTCACGTTTCTGCAGGGAGAAATCGCCGCAAAGTCTTGGGTCTTCGACGGGAGCAGTAGTGCAACAAGTGCGTAGAGTGACCGTGTACCTAAAGTTCCGGAGAGCGCGTTCTAAGCCACGATGGCTCAACAAAAAGTGTTTCCGTGCATAGGAATCGGGATCGTGCGTCGGTCGATCTAAATTTTATTAATATTCCGTGATTAATACGCGAGTTTTTCGGTGAGTAAGCGCCGCCACACCCTGTGGTTGTTACCACTGAACTCTCCTTCAGACGACCCCTGCAACGACATGGCTATCTCTAAAGTTCCTAATTCAACAGCCTGAACATTACCTACCCAAGCAACCTTCACATATAAACCATTTCCCTTCATCATTGTCTAAATTCATGACCAACTAATGTGGGAAGCCCCCCCCCCCCCTACGAGAGAGCGTGGTTTCATTACTCAGCCACTACTTCGAGACTCGCCTTATGGCCGTGCCAAGTCACAAGAAGCTACGATAAGACATCGCCAGATGTACCGTGTGAGCCAGTACACGAGGTCAGGTGCCGCCACCAAGAGGTCACAACGCTTCTAAAACCGCCTCCATAAAACATGGGATGCCAGCGTCGTATCATCTTTGCGCGCCAAACCTTCGCTCGAAGCTATGCACATGAGCGTCACCCGGCGTCTGCACACCAACCAGGTCAAGCGAGGCACCGAAGTGTTGAGTAAAAACAAACCAAAATTACTATTATAATAAGTCAACCAGGTATTGTCACCACTTTCAATGTATTTAAAAAGAAGGTATATTTTTACAGTAGGTTGGATCCAATCGTAGTCATTCCTTTTTCATCATTTGTTTAACATTGTAACCTGCTGTTTCAATTCAAATTATACAGTTGAATCACAAGTATTCTATGCATCTAAGTCAGGGAACCTTACTTTCCCGCACTACTGCCACTTGCTCTCCCCTTTTTCTCATAGTAAAATCGCCTTCAGCCTATCACTTTAGCAGTAAGAATCCGCCTACTATAAGTAGTCTATAAGCTATCCAGTGGACGCCACCCAGCCAAGGAGGACGGACGCCGCAGCCCAGCCGCACACACACAGCTTGAGGACTAGGAGTCCGGTGGTTTGTGGGATATGCAAATATCCTCCTACCTTGTGTTGCCTGTCATTACCTGGGGATTGTGTTTCCTCAGTATCCGGATTATACAAAATGTATCAAGCATTAGTTTCGTACCTGAGACATCGAGAGCTTTATATTTTTATTGATAGCGTCCAACTTTGTGTTTTAGTCTACCTGAGTTTTAATTAACACCTCGAACGTGCGGTTTTAGGCAAGTAGAAAGAGCTTGTAATAAGCTACATTGACGAGCCAACGTGAGGGCTTTGTTAAGAAGGCGGTTAGGTCTCAGGGCCATAAGTTACAGTATAATAATAATATACAGGTAGTTCTGCTCGTTGCAAAACCCACGCCATATCTTAGCTATCGTCGAGTGATATGCTTAACTTAACAAGCACGTCTTAAGCGTTGTCTTTCATATTACCTGGAAATAGCCGCATGACCCCATCGCCCACCAGAAGCTCCACTTCAACACGTAGAGATCCGTGTAGGCGTAAATGAAGTCGTCCCACAGATGTTTGAAGGTTCGAAGACACTTGTCGGTGACGGTCACCAGCCTCTGAGCGGCTGCAGCATCAAACACGTGTGCGGTGTAGGATTTAGACTGAAGAATCGCGTTCTCCTGGTTCTCTAGGTCCAGACTGGGAACAGCTGCTGCTTTGGACGCGTGGGGCGTGGAAGTATGTGACGGAAGGAACGTGGTCAGCTCCTGGTCCACCAAGTCCGGACTAGGAACGTGGCCGATGACAGCCGTGTCGTCGGCGTGGAAGTAGATACTTCGCTCGACTGACGGCAGGAAGAACGACCAGACCATCGCCATGATCACGGCTGGAAGAAATCAAATTGACACATTTGATATTTCCCTTATAGCAATGGTTAAATTGTATTGGTAAATATTAAACATTAAATATTTTATTTTTCAATAATAACCTTCACAGTGTTAATTTGCCTTTGCTTTAGACAACTTCACAGGAATAAATTTGCTATACTTAATGCCCAATGTAAACGAAACAATGTCTTTGAACAAAAATTCATAAAGGAATATCAGAGGCCAAAATCGTGCCGACGACATCCATATTATTTACAACCTCTATGGACAGAGACGAAGGCTATCCTATCGTTCAAAACCAGTATCCATCGTATTCGCCCAGGCAGTGTCTTGCCACTGGAAATAGTAAAAAGTAAGAAAATAAGCAATTATGTCTTTAAAGCAGTTCGCGACCGATAGTGCTAGCTCGAGCTCGAGCGCGCGCGACTCTGATTCGGGAGGTCCCAGTTTCACTGTGAAGAGCTGCGTTCATTTCACCCTGAGCCCGTTTGCGAACATTGCGTGAATTGGCCCGTTAGTTCGAAACTTGAAGTGAGCACTGACACAACTCTCCCTATCGCATCTGACTGAATCTGTCATAACTCTCTTCCAAGCCCCCTCACATCCATTAGCGTTAGGTTATGTTTTTGGTTAAAGATAGCTTAAAGTGTCGTAAAATTACTTGACGATAGATTATTACAAACCATATGCCCATAATATAACAGTAGATCAGTGTATTTAAGTACCTCCAAATGAGATGTAGAGATGCATCGAGTAGTCGGTGAAACCGGATGATATCAGCAGCTGGCCCACGACACTCGAGAAGAACCGACCGAGCAAGATGGCGACCTGAGTGTGACTTGTGACCTTCTGGTAGTATTTCCGGTCGACCTTGGCGTAGATGTATGTGAAGTAGGCCACAGACGACGCTTGGAACATACCAAAGAAGAAGGCAATTACCTGAAAAAGAATCATGATTGCTTTCTTCATCGTTATTGAGGGTGTACCACAGGGATATATTTTTGTCTCATTGATTGCAAACTTTTATTTTATTCATTTCAATTTATACATGACGTACACAGATAACCCGCACCAAGGCCCAGCAAAATAATTATTACAAAGACACTTTGGCTCTGCCGTCAACATTATTCACTGGTTTTGGGCGACCAGTGATTTGCATTTGGAATCAAAGACAACTGGTTTGTCACTAGTCAGTCACCGGCAACGCCTGCATTGGCAAAGTAATATGTTTTTGACTTCAATGCTAAAAACCTGCCCGAGTAACATACCCTTTGAAAAACATGTTTCCAGTATGACAATAATGCTTAAAATCCTTGTCAGCTCTAGATTAGTCCCTTACACATTGTACGTAGATAAGCGATATTTTCACACAAGCTGACTGCATTCACTCACTTTGGCTCTTATTATAATAAGATGGTGGGATGGGTCAACTAAAAAGTTAGTTCTACTATCGCTAAGACGAGACCCACCTGCATGCTTTCAATAGTCTTCCCACAATTGTGACCCCTAGGCAGATGATTATGGATATGATCTGCATGAAGATGACCGGCTTGTATCTCAGGATGTCCGTCACCAGGAACACCAGGACTAGCAGAGATAGCTGAGAGTAGGTGATCATAGGGTACATCTGCTGGTTGATCTGGAAAGACAACTCGGTCAGAACAGGTGCTCGCTAGCTACATCAGCGATCAGTAGGCACACGCTAACTTGCAAGAAGATGCTCTAGAACGCGGCCCTTGCAGTTACTGGTTGACATATCTGCATGGAGTCTTGTCACTAGTTTGTGTACTGCTTTTATTTTCAGTGTAATTTGTTTAATATAATATTAGTGGTTCCATTCATCATTGTAGTATTATGGATAATGCAAGCGACTGCAGGCTAAAAACTATGTAAGGGCTTCCCAAGCAGGAGTATGTGTTCGGCTGTTTAAATCACGTGTACATATTATTGTTGTAAATAGGCTATAGTATCAATGTCACACAAGAAAATAAGTCACATAATAACACGGCACTGTGTATATTATACGGATGCAGTAAAATATTGCTAGTACGGAATATATTTTTTTTCACCGTTTTCAAAGGACAAATCTCCGAGTCTTTGTGTGAGATACAATCCTGGCTAGCGAAATTAAAATAGGATAAATTGTTTTTAAAACATGCCCGAGTATGTTCCGAAAATTTGGTTGAATATGATTATGAAATTAACAACAGTCTGACAAAAAGTCAAGGGAGATGTGATATCAAAACGTGAATTGAAGAACACTAACAGTTCCTTCCCTCAAATTGAGAGGTAAATTAGATTAGAAGTGCATGTAAAGAAGGAATAAATGTTTACGTATACTCTCTAGAAACAAACGTGATCTCATTGAAAACATAACATTTCCACCAAACAACAAAAAGCAGAAAATCGTAAGTAGGGCCTACTGTGATCACACCGACTATTCTCGACTGCGCGCCCATTGCAGCGCTCGCTCGCGCGCGGTCGCCATTCTTCTCTCGGAACCAGGCGAGGAAGACCACCATCTACGTCACGCCGCGTGACGCTCACCAACTAACAAAATTGCTCACCAGTCGAGTAATTGGGGCCGATTTCTTTCATTTTTGTTTCTAATTTCTTCAAATAATTAGAGGTTTAACATAATATGTTCCCAACAATGCTATCTGATCCTTTGCCTTTAAGAAGGGAGTAGTTGGCACTCCAGTAGTTACAGGTCGTTACAGTTACAGTAGTCGTTACAGGCCAAATACACATTGGTGCACACCATTATTATCGTTAGTACTGAATTCAAATGAGAGACTTTGGCTCTGCCCATGATTTCTTGAGAAACTCAATACATTACTTACCTGGACCTCTGTGAAGTTCTTCCATGGTGACACGAGAAACTGGGTGTAGTAAGGTTCTATTCGTCGAAACTCTGATAGGAATCCGAAGACGCAGAGAATCAACGAGGTCTTGGCCCAGGCCTCATCGCTGACTGCCGCTTTCAAGTTGGGCCAGACTGACTGACGGTGGAGAGGGGTTTGATTCGTGACCCTTGGGGCCAGATTCTACCAAAACGAGATGTTGATGAATGATCATTACGGCCTAGTAGTTAATGTTTACACAGATCTTAAACTGAACAATTAATAAACATTCATTAGTTTTTAAAATCTATACCATTCAAAAGTTTTTGGTTACATAAGCTACCAACCACGTCTAATGTGGCTACCACCAGTGATTTCATGATGATTATTATTGCTATCAGAAGTATTGATTCTCTATTGACAACATGGTGAAGCCCGAAAATGTAATACAATATACAATCGAATAATCAACACATTACAATCAAAGCAGCAATCATCAATTATTTTCATGACTTAAATAAACACCTATACGAGAAATTAAATAAAAATTACACTTATAAAGTGGTTCCAACGAAAGAATGCAGGTGGCTCGAATGTTTCCAACGTAACAACTTTGTCAACTCTATTCACGCTGGCTCAGCGTAGATCTTGCACACGGAGGAAACTCTGTGGATCTAGCACAGATAATTTTTGCTTGCATTGGTAAAAGATATTTCTCTTTCATAACAAAGGTGACTTTCCTTTTACCGCGCATTCATTCTACCCCCACCCACTACTAAGCATCTGCATTCTTTCGTTGGAGCAAGTAGAACATGTATATCATAATATTCTCAATTATTAAATAAATAAATTCGTATTTAGAGTCTACCCACTTAGTCATATAACTGATTTTCAGTAGTGGACATTAAACCAAAGCGACTAAGCCAACCCTGTACGTCCCGACGCAATCGACGAGTGAGCGATAACCAACCAAAATTCGATATTTTCAACAGGAAATATAGCAATCAGTGGTATGGACAGTGCAACACCCCCGCATCAACGCCAGAATCAACAAGGCCGAAGAACAACTTTGAATTTATTATTTATTTTATTCTTTTATTTATTTATTTAACGTCTATCCTATTCAGTTATAAAAACTGATTTACAAAGGAGGTGCCTCGTTGTAGGAGGACCGTTTACAATTTTCTAACACAAGAACTGATGGACTCCAATTAAGAAGTTTAAAAACTTCCTCCTATGTAGCGGAATCGAACCTTGGACCTTCGCATTGGAAGCAGAGACATAACCACAAGACCAACGAGCCAGTTGGTAAGAGCTATGTCCCGGGCAGCCGAGGTCCCTGGTTTAATCCCCGCTGAGGCACTTTTTTAATATATGTCTATAACACCATCATAACAGCGTCATTCGCCTTACAAAAACATAATATCATAATATGTATATAAATGTATGGATGAATTGTGTGTGTGAGAAAGTGTGCGTGTGCATACGAGTGTGAGAATAACTTGTGACTACGGGTGGGTGTGCAAACTAGTGTGAGAATAACTTGTGACTACGTATGCGTGTGCATACAAGTGTGATAATAACTTGTGACTACGTATGCGTGTGCATGTGTGAGAATAACTTGTGACTACGTATGCGTGTGCATTCGAGTGTGAGAATAACTTGTGACTACGTGTGCGTGTGCATTCGAGTGTGAGAATAACTTGTGACTACGTGTGCGTGTGCTTTCGATTGTGAGAATAACTTGTGACTACGTATGCGTGTGCATACTAGTATGAGAATAACTTGTGACTACGTGTGCGTGTGCATACTAGTATATACATACATGCATACTAGTGCACACGTAGTCAAAAGTTATTCTCACACTCGTATGCACACGCATACGTAGTCACAAGTTATTCTTATACTCTCATAGTATACTTATACTAAGTGATTATGCACATATTATATACCACGGAGTATGGTGGAGTCATACCAGAGGGCAACAACCGTGTGGGCGTGTCCCAAGAGGCAGACGAGTCCGTCAAACATGGCTGACAGGAAGGAGTCCACAAGTGTTCGATCTTCTAGCTTGATGGTGTTACACATTAATTAATAAGTGCGTTCCTAATTTTCGTTCCACATCAAGACGACGATATTCCCACATCAAGTTGTCAACATAAAACACGAACAGTCTCTCCTGGCAAATTGGATTAATAATGAGTGATGAGTATTAACACTTTTTTAGTTAATTGCCGCTAATTGTTTTTGGCAAGATAATTAGAATGTAATATTTTGATGGGTTTTTATGTTTTCATTAATTTAGAAAGAAAACCCACAGGGGTAACAATCAATTCAGAACTGAATATAGGTAGGTATAGCCTGTTTATTATGAATCTGTGGTAACTTGTAAGTTCTTTATGAACGTGTAATGCGAATACTTTACAATATACCACAACTATCAATGGATATTGATTGACGTTAAAATAATTTGAGTAGAAAGCAAAACCATTGATCCTATTCTCTAGGCCTGTAAGTTCTTTAATTTCGTTATTTTTTCATTGGACATCTCGTGACAGAAGCTAAAGGCAGGGCGCAGTAGAACCAGGTTTGTGTTTTGTTTGTGAGTGTTGATTTTGGCTATTGTTGTAATTTTGTACTTTTTGCATAAGTTGTGGATGTATAATTACCCTGGACCTGTACTTCTGATAGCTGTGATTTCATGAATCTTTAATTTTGATTGAAAATTTGCATTTTGAAAAATTAACTACTTTTATTTATTTATTTTGATTTTAAATTAATTGGATAAATTAGTAGTAACTTAACATTTGGCGATCCGAACGTGGGACTTTATTGGTAATGACCCAATTTTTAATTTGATCGATTTTTAGTAATTGCTAATTAATTCGATTTTGATTGTTTTTAATTAGTAAAATTAGTAGTAACATTACAAAATATCGTACTATTACGATTTTTCGATTTTTAATGCGATATTTTCGTTATATTTGGGCCGATTCTGACTAAACGGGTGGGGCTACAACGTTCACACTTTTGATAGAAAAAGTTGAAAAAGTTAGCCGGAATCCATAGAATAAAGGTTTTAATATGATTTTTTTGGTCTATAATAACAATTAACAAGTAACTATAGAAACTTGACAACAATCACCTACAATGCGTTCAAAAAGCACTTGCAAAAGTAAAGAGATCCCACGCAAACTGAAAACTTACAAAAATGCTCATCCTTTAACGCGACTAAAAAAGCGTTCGCGAAGCGGCCTAGTAATAACAAAACTTTTTTTTTTGAGCGAAGCGAATACTTCAATGTCACAGACCCCCCCCCCCCCCAAAAAAAAATAAAAAAATAAAAAAATAGCTTGAGTGTTTTTTTTTTTGTAATTTTGTCTGTTCGCGCTTTACTGGTGCAAACGGCATTTGCGATCTTGATGAAATTTGAGGCAGCCTTCGAAATCTTTGAACATAGACTTGCCACGTTTTTGGGTACAATTTATCAAATATTTCATATGATGATCGTACTTTTACTTTTTTTTCGATTTTTAACGAGATAAATTTTGTGATATTTGCCAAACGGCTTCTCCGATCTTGACGAAACTTTATGGGAACGTTTAAAATCACTGAAACAATATGTTATGATTTTATTGACATTTGAAGAAATATTTCTCATAGAAATCGTACTTTTACGATTTTTTCCCGGTTTTTAATACGATGTTTCGTGATATTTCAGCCGATTCTGACCAAACGGGACAACGTCATATTTTACATTGACAATAAAATTATGGTGATGTAGTGCCTTTTGAAAAAAAAAGTAAAAATTGTTGGTAAAAATTCATAGAAATTTTGGTTTTAATATAAGCCTCTTACAGGTGTATAATTAACAAGTAATATCATTCACTATAGAAAAAGTAATGAGATCCTACTTAAAAAACGTAATCATTGGATAGAATATTTAAAAAAAAACTCATACATTAACGCGACTAGAAAAAGCGTTCGCGAAGCGGCCTTATATAAATCATACATAAAGAGTAGAGTAGTGTAGAGTAGAGTTAATTTATTTGCTTGACAAATACATAGTATTAGTATACACACTTATCCTCTTATGAGAGACAGAGTGAAGTGAATATTCTTAATATTAACAATGTTATAAAATGTACATAAACACTAGAAAAAACTACAAAACTAGGTTTAACATCTAATAGTTAATAATTTGTATAAAAATTAATAGGCTAATAAATAAATAAATAAATAAATAAATACATAAATAATAAATAAATAAATAAATAAATAAATATATATATATATATTTATTATTTGTTTATTTATTAGAATATAAATATATGATAAAAACAAGGATCTTGGGTAAAACCGCGTCGAAAATAAGATGAACCAGGGCAGAACCTGGGCGTCCACCGACGTTTCGTCTGTACTACGTCAGACATTTTCAAGGTTGACTGTGACTCTACGGAGGTTGGAGTCACAGTGGTTGGCAAGCTCGCAGCGCCCGCCTTATATAGCCTCGGCTGAAGGCTGAGAAACGGCCGAATAACATGAACAAAAGAGATGATAGCCAGAGCCTCCCTCTTGCTTGGAAACCTGCACTCATGCCTCGAAATGTAGTCCGTAGACCTATTCAGCCAATCCCTCAGAGGTGGTGCCAAATTTCAGATTCCATAATTCTAAGCACAAATAACATTTCAAAAGACAACCAATCAGGCCCTATGACAAGAAGCCGGACTAAAAAGGTTTCATTACAGTAAGCTGTGCTATTTTGTTTCTCAATTGCCACCATCCGTATATTTTTTCGATATGAGATCGCCACCCCGCACCTTTTCACGATATGACCTCGCCGCCCCGCACCTATTTTCTATATAACCTCTCCGACCCGCACCTTCAGCCGAGGCTATATAAGGCGGGCGCTGCGTGCTTGCCAACCACTGTGATTCACACCTCCGTAGAGTCACAGTCAACCTTGAAAATGTCTGACGTAGTACAGACGAAACGTCGGGGGGACGCCCAGGTTCTGCCCTGGTTCATCTTATTTTCGACGCGGTTTTACCCAAGATCCTTGTTTTATCTTTATATATATATTTATATTTTATATATATATATATAAATAAAATATTAAATAAATAAATATATATATTATATATATATAATAAATATGTGAAACATTATTATGGAAGAGATAGATGAGAAGAACAATTAGAACTATGTAGTATATTATTTATGTGGGAAAATCTTAATAACAGGTCATACTTTATGACTTGGAATGATATGAGAAAAGTAAATGTAGATGAATAGATTTTTGAAAAACAACAAGCCAACAATGGTGGATTATTACAAAAGCAAATTAAATTAATTTTTTACAATACATGAGATGGAAAATACCATGGGTTCAGTATAGAATACCATTCATAAAAAATACCATGGGTACGAGTTGCTGGTTACGGATTTATAAATTAATTTTTGGTATATTAACAGGTTTCTTTTAGTTCAATGTCTGGGCATTTTTCATATCCAATGGTCATTATTATAATTGTATAGTGAGACAAAGTAAGGTAGAACTAGTGGAGAAGCGTGATGTTTTGTGTGTGTCGGGAGATGTATGTCAGAGTGTGAACGAGTAGGATATGAGTGTGTTGCAGAGTTGCGTGGAAAAAGATTTGGGTTTTTGCGTACAAATAGGGGCACATGATTGTATGAGACAGTTGGTAAGAGTGAGTATTTTTATGCTGGGAAAAATATTTCTGCAAGATGTTTGCCAGGAGGCACCCGCCATAACCCGGCTGGCTCGTTTTTGAAGGCGGAATACTCTACTGGCATGTCGTGATGCACCCTATTACATATAATTATATTATGTTATATCGGGACTTTATGTAAAGATCAACACCAACATAGTAATTCGAAGAAGATGCACCCAATGGCCAGATAACTTGCTAGTGAATCGGTACGTGAAGCCGAAGGACCCGGGATCGATCTCCGGTTCATGAATATACTATAATTAAGTGCATTGCATAACCTATTATATATTATTAATTTATTATTAGTTTTGACTGTCTCCCATTTTTGTTTGGAGCCATATCTCATATATATATAAAATGTATATTTCAACGTTTGGCCCTGTGCTCATTTCTCTTTGCAAGTTAATTGACTTTGGGTGTTAGGAAAAAAATAGATTAAAATGAATGCATGTGAAAATTAATTTCTTACCTGTGAGCTAGGTCCACATGTCTTGTTGGCTAGTCGGCGTCCAGCGGATCTCAGTCACTTTGTACCGAAGATAATAATATGTTAGTTCATGCAGTTGCAAAGTGCACAACTTACACTAGCACTGTTTGATCATGCAGCTACCATCTCAACTATACATCACGAGGATGATCACAAACAAAACAATACAAGGTTTAAACCAACGACGAAACTTTAAAATATCAAAATCATCCCCACCCCGAAATAACTTTCAGAGATCGCGAGTCGAGAATTTAATATCGTAATTAAAGTAAATTCGGTACTCGGTAAGGTCATTAAATTATTTGTTATACTACGAAATATGAGGTTGCACAACGTAATCTGTCAAACTTAAATACACAAATAAGAATGATTAGTATGACAGATGAACAAATCTGGTGAACAACTGCCCACAAACAGCCTACATCATTCGCGTTGGAATTGACTTCTTGGGAGCTACTTGCGTCCGACCGAGCAGGATAGGCCGCATTATCCAATAGAAAAGCTAAATGGACGTTGTCCGGCTCTCACGCGTCAGCGTTGCATAGGCTGATAAAGGTGCGCACACGACCTTGCGTGGTTTCCACGCAGTGCAGTGCAGTGCAGCGCAGTGCAGTTCTGTGCAGTGCAGCGCAGTACGACCTTGCGTGGTTTCCACGCAGTGCGTGCAGTGCAGCGCAGTGCGGGTTCTGTGCAGTGCAGCGCAGTACGACCTTGCGTGATTTCCACGCAGTGCAGTGCAGCGCATTCCCTTTCTTCCACACTTCCACACTAGCTTATCATAGGCTAGAGTGGCGCATTATGGCCTTCCAGTTTTACTCGCCCTTATACTAAGCTAACTCAACACAATATTAATTTTACCTATATAATTATTATCAAACTTAATGCAATGTTCCCGGGTACCCATCACATGACTCGCTCACATCGTCTAACAAAGACTTTGGCGTTTTCTTAGTTTATCACCGAAATCATAATTGTTTCTCCATTATAACCAGGCTGTGGCCTTCTGTGCATATGGCAAATTTAAACAATTTACAATTCTAGGTTGAAATTTTTCACATTTTTTTCTTGTGAGTTTTAAATCGCAACGGATTTTTCTCATTTTGTTAGCAGTTCTCAGTTACCTGGTTTTGAATGTATGTTTAAAATTTAAGCACAATCTATTTGGCCGTTCGGACAGACTTAACATTGAACAGACAAATTAATCACGACAAAGGCTCGATCGAGTTGCGTCGTAGTCCTCATTCGCTGCGCTCACTCGTCAATCATAACATTTTGTGACATTAATCAATTTTTTTATTTTCACAGTTCGGGATTGATTTTCAATTATCATACAATATTTTAACATCTTATTGTTATTGAATCTCCAAAAGAGTAGCCAAGGCCAAAACCTTTTATCATCAGGTAAGAAAGTTGTTATGGAATAAAGATGTCCCAGTCAAGTGTAAGCTGTTGCTGTACAAGGTGTATTATTTGCCAATTCTAACGTATGGTGCTGTGACTTGGACGTTTGGGAGTGAGGGACTCGAATAAGAGACAAGCTGCATAAATGAAATTCGTATAGTGGGTAGCGGTACGCAAAATAATCTGCACTTTTTGAACACAGTTTTGCCACTCTTGCACAGTTGTAGGTGGAACCAAAAGTAATTTTTAAGGATGTGGAGGCACTCAAAATTTCCCTTAGAATTCAAAATGGCGGCCATTTTTCAAAACGATGTTTTCAGATCACAAAATTCTTTTGATGTGTCTAATAAATCATGTTTGGTATCGTTTTCGTATATTTCCGACTCGAATAGCACAAAAATAATGTTAAAATAAAAATCCAGGTGAAATTCTAGAAGTTTAACATATATTTAGTAGTATTTTCAAGAAAATCTCATAGATTGGGTCCGACATAGAAACTCTTTACCCTACCCTTGTAAATACTTCTAACATAAAATTATTATGATTTAAATGTTTAATTTAAACCAAAATTCATTTTTTTACTTTTTGGCCAGTCATTGCTGCGGCAAACCAGAGTGCTCAACAGGTGGTTAATGATTATTGTGCTGATTAATATGCTCCCCTTTTTTAACGCGGTTTGGCACTTGGCTCATTGAAGCTGGTACCCAAAAGATTTTTTAAGATGTGGAGGCATTTTAAAATTCCCTTCGAATCCAAGATGGCGGCAATTTTTGGAAATTACCTTTGAACTCAAAACGACTAATAATATCATGTTTGGTGTCAAGTCCATATGAATTTGAGCCGGAGAACACGAATTTGACCTCAAAATATTAATGATACGTACAGTTTACAATTCACTACGGCTATTATCACAAATCGACTAATTGATAGGTATTTAGTAAAGAATATAGGTATTTAAGATTTTCTGTTTAAAGCAATTTATTACTTCTATGCCGCGTTCTTCACTAAGTTCACACATTGCTCTCTTGGCAGACCGCTTGCCTTTGAAATTAAAAGCAGACACTGTTTACAATCAGTGAATGTGTGAAAATCTCTGAGTCCTAATGGTCAGTTTGCCTTTGTTACCTATGCGCAACTCACCATTTGCTGAATCGAAGGGGGACAAGCCTGATTTTCGTGCGGAAAAAAGTCATCTAATTCAATTTCCCTGTGCTGACTTGCAATGAATAGTTTAGAGAAAAGCTGCTCATCAGTCATCACACTTCTTATTCTTGTTGCCTGCCGACGTAATTTTTAGTTTAGCCGTGAAGATCTTTTTGTTCACTGTCTTTAAGGGTTGAAAAGTAGTTATTAAGTTATCAACTATATAGTACCTCCTTTACAACCTTATACAGATTGATGCCATCATCTACAAGAGAGTTAATGTGTCAACACCTTCCTTGCTCACTATCACCCGGCTGTCAATTACTATAAGATCTTCGCTTAATTCCAAGAACGTATTACCAAATTCTAGAAAACTGTCTTTGAGTCGACAACTGCTATGAATCAATAATAATAATATTGTTAAAATGTAACACTAAGAATCCACTTTATAAATTTAAGTACCTAGCTTTCATAATACCCACTATAGTGGTATCATTTGGTATATATTTTTATACATTATATACTTTATATTACACATACATTTATATACTTTGATTGAATACTACATATTAGGTATACATACCAAGATTCAACGTCATCTGCCATCTAAACCTGAATTGCCACAAAATATTATGCGCCCACACACAAGCCTCTCTCATGTGGGCATTCACCTTCATATTATGTAAATCATGTTTGTTTTCTATGTTATATATTATCTGTATCAATGAAGTTGAATAAAAGCGTGCTAAATCTGAATCTGAAATCTAAAATCTGAAATCTGAGCGCAAGTGTTCTTCCCTAAACATAGTCTGGTATGCTTGAGTATTGCTCATGTTGTCGAAGAATACTTGGGTTTCATCTTGTGCGGGAATAATTCACTGTGTAACCTGCAGACTTTAGGACCTGCAACTGACCACCTCCAAAGAGCCACTGGATCTTCTGTTAGGACCTCTACACCACGGTCGGTCATCCTTAATAAGAGCATTATTTTGTTCGTGTGCGTTATCTAATGCAAGGGCAGAGAATGGTCTGGTAGTCTTGTAGATTATATAGTTTCTACTACAGAACTCACGGTGAACGCTGAGAGCTGTGTTCGAGAGCTCTTCAAGGTCTTTTAAATGAATTGTCAATCAGTGAGAGTTATGTGTGTGATCAAAACAAGAAACCAAGGAACTATGCATTTGAGAGATTCTTTGAACAGGTTACAGCTACCATTTTTAAGTTGCCAATTGGACTAAACTTTGCTGAGCTTGCATGGCTCAACTCAAAAGCGCGCACTCAGGTGTTCATAGGCGCCAGCTCCGTGGGTGCAGGAGAGCCAAAGCACCCACGAGATAGATTTATGTAGGAGCTGTGCACGGCACCCACACAAATCATCACAAATCATCATCACAAACGGCAGTTTCTTCTGCGCATTCCACACACATACGGATTGAATGGTATATATGCAAGATTTATTTTTTCTATGTAACATTGTAGTAGGGCTGATTCGAAACTACCGCAAAGCCCCAGTGCCAACCACTAGCGGGGATGTAATATAATCTATCACCTCAGTGACTCACTTCTATTTGGTGGTTTCCAGTTTTGACTGCACAAAAACTACATTATTTTTGGTATTGCATTCAAGCCCACAACTTTTTTCTAAAACGCACCAAACGCACTCTAAAAACCTGATTTTCACAATTTTCGACTATTGTTGGGGGGGCTTCGCCCCCCGAACCCCCCGTGTAGTCCCCATATACTACCTCCGGGATATTAATTTCGCCTCACCAGTCAAACTACTCCAGAATCGCCACTGCTCTAACCCCATATAGTTTGTCTATGTTTTTGAGCACCCACAGTCGTTCTGAAAAGTTGGCGCCCCTGCAGGTGTTGATGATTTATGCTGAACGGTTGGTAATACATTACCAAATTTGGCATGCATGTTAATGAAGTATTTTTATGTAGATATCCACACTTGGTTGCAAGTAATGAGCCAAAAAGGTCAATTGCGAGACATAAGTCCAAAACGCGAAAAAAAAATGGGAAATCCAAAACATGGATTTCAATTCTAGAAATAATTATCACCAAACCGTTTATATTACGATGAAACCAAATATACCTGGTAGTTCACATTGATATCCAGTATTCAAATATGCGTTAAAATAATCTGTACACTTGTAATAAATTCCCAAAGTTCACCAAAATTGAGTAAATTAAGGAGATTTTAACGATTTGTGAATTCAAAATTAATGAATTAATTTAGGAGTACGCGTAATGGATCTTATAGATGGATTCTTTATAAAAGTTCGTGTGAAATATTATACCGACGTTTATTAACCGTTTACCCGAAAGAAGAAAAACGAAAACTGAGTTCTGAGACTCGTCTCCGAGCCAGCCTCAGCGACTCTCTTAACAACGTCACAAAGTAAACACAGGCCAAGAAAACTCCAGATATTGAGTTTAATTCTACAAAATATTCAGTTTCTCAATTTTTTGTTATTTTACTTTAATATTGTAGTAATATTTGTATTCTGAGAGTCACTTACATACGAAAATGACTCCCAAACACAGATGAATTTGAAAAACTGCAAGAATTTTGTTACTAAGGTCAACATTCCAAAAACCCGCCGCCATCTTGGATTCGAAAGGAATTTTTATTGCCTCCACATCTTAAAAAAAACTTTTGGGTACCAGCTTCAACTGAGCCAAGTGCCAAACCGAGCTAAAAAAGAGCAGCATATTAATCAGCACAATAATCATTAACCACCTGTTGAACACCTCTGGTTGCCGCAGCAATGACTGGCCAATAAGTAAAAAAATGAATTTCGGTTTTAAATTAAACATTATAATCATAATAATTTAATGCTGGAAGCAATTACAGGGGTAGGGTAAGCGTGTTTCTACGTCGTGCCCAATCTCAGGTGATTTTACTTGAAAATACTACTAAATACGTGTTTACCTTCTAGAATTTCACCCAGATTTTTATTTTGACATTATTTTCGAGTTATTCGATCGGAAATATACGAAAAACGATACCAAACATGATTTATTAGACACATCAAAAGAGTTTTTGTATCTGAGGACATCGTTTTTGAAAAATGGCCGCCATTTTGAATTCTAAGGGAAATTTCGAGTGCCTCCACATCCTTAAATATTAGTTTTGGTCCCACCTACAACTGTGCAAAGCGGCAAACCGTGTTCAAAAAGTGCAGTATTGTCGTTTTTCATGTCGTTGTACCGCTACCACTAGTAAGGAGTATAGCGGGTGTATTCAGCTTGAAAAAATTAGGAGTGAAGAAGTTAGGAAGAGTGTTGGTGTTGACCATTGCTTGTGTTCAAAATAGGAAGATAAAGGTTGAGATGGTATGGACATATGAGAAGAATGGAAATAATTAGAATACCAAGAGCAGAATTTGAAAGTGGAAATATGAACAGAAGAATATACTTGGTAGGCCTAGACCAAGAGAGAAGTGGGAGGACCAAATAATAAAATGGTGTTGAAGAGAGAGATGAGTGTAGGGAAGAAGTAGAAGCAGAAAGACTATGGGAGGACAGAAGGAAGTGGTGTAAGCTGGTGGTAAGAAGCAATTAAGAAGAGGAATGG
>JAMZAV010010927.1:0-23174 GCA_024449915.1 Sweltsa coloradensis | reverse complement strand
TATAGTCTAAAGTATTTTGACTTCTACCTCAATTACGCAAAGAGTGCAATTGTCGAATATAGAAGTGGTTTTGTCTTACTATTCTAACATCTTTTCTTTAAAGTCCTCTTTATTCCAGCGTTTTCATTGGCCGAGTGATCGGGATCACACAGCCTTCTCGAGAAAATGGCCAAACTAATATATAACAGGCGCCGGTCTGCTACACCGGTACGCGCTTTTGAGACGGTTAACGCACTATACAGTTTTGTTTTAGGGAATTGCGCGTTAACCTAATGTGCGGTAAATTTTGAACGTGGTGGCGTTAAATTTAACGTTAACGCGGATTATAGAGAATCACCGTGCTGGTGAACCTTGCAAATGAAATGGGGCAACTAGAGCAGGGTAGTTGGCTAAGGGAGGTGGAGAATACTCTAATTAAAGGCAATCAATGACAGGAAAAGGATGCTGGATCTGATAAGGAGAGAAGATAGGGCTAGGAGGGAGAAAGAAAGAAATTTGAAGGAATCTGTAGGCAACAAAGGAGGGTTGCTGAACCCTAATATAGGGAAGGACATGATTAAAGGGGTCATAAAGGAGGGGCTTATACAGAGCCGTAACGCAAATTGCCCGGGCCCCCCCGCAAGATACGTTTTCGGGTCCCCTATAGGGGGTTAAGAGCCAATTCGATTACACGACAAAATAAACCATTTTTGAGCTATAATACTCCCACACAGCCATATTAAAATATGAATGAATCCATATTGTTCTACTAGTTAACTTAAGCTAGACTAAAGTAAAGTAAATTAAGTGACTATTGATTGTTTTGATTCAGATCTGAAGTATTTATATTTTATTGTTATCACGACCGATGAGCAATGAGTTACTTATAGGCCGCTTCGCGAACGCTTTTTCCAGTCACGTTAATGGATGAGCTTTTTTTGAGTATTTCGGTCCATTGATTTACACTATGTTTTTTTTATTATTTTTTTGTTTTTTTAGATATAAAGTACCTAGTATTAATTGCTATGGTAATACCAACTAACAATAGAATGTAAAATATATCGAGGCCAAAAGACATGCTTTTTGTACGCAATGTAGGTGATTGTTGGCCGATTCATCAAGTTTCTATAGTTAGGCCTACTTGTTAATTACACCTGTAAAAGGCTTATTTTATTTTATTTATTTATCTCTAACAACAGGTATCAAAACCCACAAGTGTTAGGTATAACTAAAACTAAACAATTCAAAAATATACTATTCAAAACAATACAAAATACGTTACACATACAAATGATTAAATACCTATGAACAAGTTCGATAAAATTAAATTAAAATGTTACAACAAATACAAACAAGAAAAAATTGAATAACAAAAGAATATATAAAAAACGGCTCAAAGCCAAAGATGAATGAAGGGGGGGAAAAATGAGGTTATAAAATACAAAACTGGTGAAAGGTTGATTAGGTGACAAGAGTGATGAGTCATGTTGGTAAACTGGCATAAACAGCTGCTTTAAATAATTGAATTTTCATGTGGTTGATGTCAATTTCTGGATTAATGGCTAATAATTTGTTGTAGGTGTCTTGTATTCGGTTAATGGGGGAAAATTTAAAAACATCAATACAAGCACATGGAATTTTGAAGGGTATGTAATTTCTTGTAAATCTTGAAGGGATATGAAAGTTTATATCTTGAATTAGGTCCGTGTCGATTAAGTTATGGAGAAGTTTGTAAAGGAAAATTACGTCGGTTGCACTACGACGACTTTCTAGTGTTGGAATTGATTGTTGTTGACAAAGTTAAATATAAAGTAAATAAAAAGTAAAGTAATAAAGTTGATAAATTATTAATACCTTTATTTCTATGAATTATGGCTAACTTTTTCAACTTTTTGTTTCAAAAGGCACTTCATCACCATTGTACAATATGAACGTTGTAGCCCCACCCGTTTGGCCAGAATCGGCCCAAAAATCTCAAAAATATTGCATTAGAAATCGGGAAAAAATCGTCAAAAGCACGATTTCTATGAGAAATATTTCTTCGATTGGCCCCAAAATCATAAAACATCTAAATCCAGTGATTTCAAACATTCCCATGAAGTTTCAATAAGATCGGAGTAGGCGTTTGCCCGGTCGCGAGCTAAATACCACGAAAATATCGCATTAAAAATAGGGAAAAAGTCGTAAAAGTACAATATTCAAGAGAAATATTTTTTCGATTCTACCCAAAAACGTGGCAAGTCTAAGTTCAGAGATTTAAAGGGTCCCCTCCCCTCCAATTTTCATCAAGATCGCATGTGCCGTTTGCCCGGCGAGTGCGAACAAAAAGAAAAACAAACAAACACAAAAAAACACCCGAGCTACATTTTTGGGGGAATTGAAGTATTCGCTTCGCTCATCCAATAAGAACTAACACTATAACACGCGGCTATAAATCCCGTCTTGTATTTCAAGAGTCACACGACACGTCTACACGTTTTGAAGACTTAACTGGAACTAATCTCTACATCTACCTGTTGACACTTTAAAATCTACATTTTACTAAAAATAGAACTGTCCATCACGTTTCACCCTAATTTTACGTTAAGCATGTTGCAAAGGATTGAAATAAAAATTTGCCGCATGTCTCTAAAGTTTGAACAAGAGGTGCAGCCTGCAGATATTATAACACAGGCTACTAATCATACATTTTTCTATTCATACTCTTTTCACTCAAGGGACGAGTGACAAGAAAAGCTTCCAGCAGTGGACTTGGAAATTAACTGGACACAACCTAATTTTGGTAAAAATGTGTTAAATGTCAAAAATGGGGAGTTTGAAATTTGATTACAATAAAACAAGGTCTGTACTTCTGGCGAGCCGGGCCCACCTACAAGGCGAGCCCCCCCGCTTCGCGGGGGCAGCGGGGGTCTCCTTTACGGCACTGGGCTTATAGGTGACAAGGAGTCACTAGGCTCAGAAGGGAATGGACAACCTAAGCCGACATTGGCAAAGGATAAGGGCAACAAAGGGGAATTGGATTATGTAGATGGGAATTTTGTGGTGAGCAAGTTAGGGGACTGGGTTGACCTAGCCAAGAAAGGGAAAATGGGGGACAGGTTAGGAACTGGGAAGGATGGTTCTCATGAAGTAAGTGGGGATGCATCTCCTCAGGTGCAGGCTCCTAGAATAACAGGGAGGTCTATGAACAGCGCCATATAAGGGAACATTGATGTAGAGGGGAATAATGGGAATCTTGAGGGAATCAAGGGAGAGTATGTGGCGAGACTCGAGAGACAGACTGGCACAAGCAAGGAGATCAAGGGGTCTTGCTGTAGGTAAGGGTAGAGGGAGGGAGGGCTGTAGCTAAAGATGACAGAGTAGGCAACCCGATACCTAGCTCCAGGGCCGTAGTGGATAGAGGAATGGGTGACATAAGTGGAGAAGGAAGGCCATCTGTTGAATTGCAGGGAGAGAGTGGGAGAGGAAGTATATACAAAGGACGGGGAAGGGGAATTGAGGGAAGGGGAAGAAGAGGAGGGGTTGAATCGGCTGGGAGGAGAATGACTGTTGAGACATGGAAGGAAAGGCTTACAAGATACTCTAGGGATGGAGCACGGGGATTTGATGAGGATGAACCCAGAAGCCTATGCGTTCTGATTGATGATGATGATTGATTGATATTGCTTAACGTCTCATATTTATGCACTTTGGCTAATCGAGACGATGAGTGGTGATAGATGAGGATGAAGTATGAACAGAAGGGAGGAGGGGAAACCCGATACCGGCACGTAGCCTACTCCTTTCGAAAAGTACCAAGGGGACCAACGGCTTAACGTTCCATCCGAAAGGACGGTGTAACTTTGACAGTCATATAGGTTCCTCCACTAACCCGGACTGCCGAGCAGACGTCGAGGAGAACGAAACCGTTACACTAGCTTTCGAACCCTCCATCTGCTCTAACCAGTGGTATACGTGAGTTTCAGGGCAGAGCGGTCACCCACTCTACGCATTACCACGCCACGCACCACCACGTACCACGCAACTTCTGTGTTCGAGTGGGAACCGGTTAAACCTATGCGTTCTGGGGGACTCAATGGTACAAGGGGCAGGTGCATACCTAGAGCGCAGGGGTGTGAAACTAGAGTCCTACAGGGGCATTATGATGCGAGGCCTAAGCAAGGTAATAAAGAGTTGGGAGACCACTCGCAATGTAAAGATTGTGACCTTGATGGTGGGCACCAAAGACATCAGAAGGGTCAAGGGAGATAGGTACAGGATTGAATCAAGGAATGGAATAAGTAATTTGATAAGGGTGGTGAGACTGAGGGATGTAGGGAGCAGGAACCTGGAAGTGTTTTAGTGCTGGGTATCCTGCCGAGGAGGGACATAAATAGATGGGTGGTTGAGGAAATGAACGGGGGCATTAACATGCGTGTAGGATGGAGTGGGCCATTTACTTGGACATGGAGGGTAAGCTAGGGCTGGAGGCATACTTGGGGAAGTTCCTTTTGAAAAGGAACTTTTAAAAGATTCGTTCATCAATTAAAAAAATAACTTTTATAAAGTTCAAGTTCCTTTTTACACCCTTACCTCTAAAAAGTTCAAGTTCGTCATAAAAAGGAACTAAAGTTCATTTTAAAAGTTCCCTTTTATTTTTAAGTTTGTTTAATGCGACTGCCATGCAACTTGCAAGCAGTTCCTGGAAGCCAATAGTATCATGGCAACAGAACAACATGGATTCCGCAAAGAGAAATCGACAACAACGGCCATAGCAGACTTTTTAAACTTTGTACTAAAAGAAAGAGATGAAAACAAGGTAGTCATAGCTGTTTTTATGGACCTAACCAAAGCCTTTGACTGCATTAACCACGACATTCTGATAAATAAACTATACAATTATGGCATTCAGGGAACTGCATTACAATGGATTAAAACATATCTGCACAACAGAACACAATGTAGAATTAAAAAAACAGGCTCAAGGTAAAATTAAAGCATACGTCTCGAATGAAGTAAAAATTCCACGTGGAGTAATGCAAGGATCAATTCTGGCCCCACTACTATTTAATATTTATATCAATTGCATAGCTCAAAAGTACACTGAAATTAATAACAAAATCGTACTATATGCAGATGATTCAACAAAATCCCTAGCAGATAGCAACATAAGAAAGTTAGAAATTGAGACTAATGTAGCAGTGAATGGAATAGCCCAAAACCTTGAAGACAATGAATTAATTCTTAATGCTGATAAAACTAATTACATGATCTTTGATAAAAAAAATAGTATACCAGACACGATCAATGTAATAATAAATAAATCATTAATTGAACAAATCGAAAATGCTAAATTCCTAGGGCTTAATATAGATGACAAACTTTCCTGGAAGACTCACACAGAAATACTGGCCAAAAAGCTTGGAACTGGGATTTATGTGCTCAAAACCATGAACCACTACTGCAATAGAACACTGTTATTAACAACATATTATGCCCTAATTGAATCCCATCTAGCATATGGTATTATAGCTTGGGGAAACGCATCACATACCATCACAAACAGAATATTTAAGTTACAGAAGAGAGCAATAAGAGTAATATGTAAGCTGAAACGTAGGGATTCATGTAGGAGATACTTCAAAGAATTAAATACTTTAACACTATATGGCCTATACATATACAATGTAATTATATATATTAACAACAATGGTCAGTACATAGCAGAAAGAAGCAACATAGTACACAAACACAATACACGTCAAAACGGCAACTTCTACAGCCACCATCATAATAAAAAAATGTATGAACAAGCACCAGTGCATATAGGGTCAAAATTGTGGAACAAACTACCAGATAATCTAAAAAGTTTAGCTAACAGAAAGGACAATTTTAAAGTTAAGTTGAAAGAATTCTTGATAAACAAAGTACTATACTCAGTGGAGGAATTTTAAACTGTGTGTATTTTAAAAAACAAGTGCTAATCTTTAGAATACCTAGGTATATATCTATGAATGTGAGTATGTAATGGATATTTACTGTCTGTATATAGTAATGGAGTTTGTTATGTTTGTATGTTTTGCTGAAATAAGAGACGAATGATTGGATTCTAGGTTTAAGTGACATAAGATTGTACAATCATATGTATTGACACGTACAAGGTCATCTGAAATGATATTAATTGTACTTAAAAATAAATAAAAATAAAATAAAATAAAATGCGTACGGCTGTCAAAGAGCACGGTGAGCGGTAGGGTCATATGATATTAAAATTATAAATGATAAATAATGGCATGGTTGTTTACTAATGATTACTGAAAAGTGGTGCTAAGTACAAAATTGACTACTTAAAATTGTAACTGGAAAGTTTTAAGGAACTTTCTAAACAAGTTCCTTGAAAATATGAACTTGATCACTTAAAAGTTCCTCAACACTAAAAGGGATCAAGTTCCTTAAAAAGTTCCGGGAAAATGGAACTCGTTCTGCGGAACTAGTTCTTTTAAAAAGTTCCTTCCCCAAGTAGGCTATGGCTGGAGGACCTGGGGGAGGATGGGGTCCACCTCTCGGGGGAGGGGGGCCACAAGCTTGGCAAGATTATACACCAGGCAATCGTAGACCAGAGGGTGACTAATAAGGAGTGGTGTATGGTATGTGAAGAGATGAGATAAGCGATGAGATAAGGGAAAGGGGAATGGGGATATTAGGGAGTATGAAGGGAACTGGACACTCAATGGGAAAAAGATGATCAATAACAATAAGGCAAATCCAAATGACTTTAACACTGGGGTTTTAGACCTAGAATATGGGAGGAAAGGATTAAGGATGATGGCCATGTTATCAATATGGCCAAATGCTAGGTCAAATACTTTCAATGACATAAATAGTCAAGGAGAAATGATTGAGGAAAGGGGGGTGATGTTACGGAGGGATGCAAGGGAACATTGGGGGATGGGCATGTGGAGCATAGTAGCAGTAATCATGACATAAGGGGCATGGGTAAGATTAGGCCTACTTATGCCAATGAAGGTATGATAAGGGTGTTACTATTAAATGCAAGGAGCATCAGGAGTAAACAGGTCCAGTTCTCGTCAATGGTAGAGCTATATGATGCTGATGTTGTGGTGGCTGTCGAAACATGGCTGGATGACAGCATCCTGGATGGAGAAGTAGGGCATACAGGATACAATGTATTCAGAAGGGACCGGGATGGAAGGGGGGGGAGGTCTATTGGTAGGATGCAAGATTGGACTCAGGGAAGAGTTGCATGGAGGGAGAGTGAATGTGAGTTGATGGGAATTCAATTAGGATTTTTGAAGGGAGTGATAAAATGGAGGTAGTGGCTGTTTATAGGCCTCCTGGTAACAGTGATTTTGAAGCACTGTCCCTTCTTAATGACGGAATAGGAACATTTATAATAGCTGGGGACCTAAATATGCCTGGAGTTAAGTGGGAGGGAGGCGTGGCGTGGTCAATATAGGGAGCAAGGCGCAAAAGATGGCGAATGGCATTGTGAATGAAGGGTTGGAACAAATAGTGGAGGGATATACTAGGGATAACCCTAATGGAGGGAACCTACTAGACGTGATCCTGGTAGGCCGCCCGACTGTTGGTTTGAGTGTACTGTAGAGGAAGGCATTAGTGACCATAAAGCTGTGTTAGCTGTAATTGAAGGAGGCCAGATATTGGCCAGATATTGGGGAAAAGACTGTTTGGAAATATAAAAGGGCAGACAAGAAGGCATAGGCTAATGGATTTTCTCATGGCAAACCTAAATGGATGGAGGGACTCGTGTGGCAGTGTGGATGAAAAATGGACAAAATTTGTGGAGTTATGTAATATAGCAAGGGAAAACTGGGTAGGCCTACCCAAAAGGATTTAAACCTAACGATGACCCTCCCTTTTATGATGCGCATATAAGATAGGGATGGGTCGTTTTCACGTTTAGTTTTATATAAACGTGTAAACGTGATACCCTAGTAAAGTAAAAAAAAATTATCACTTATGGAGCCTACACAAACACAGGCTAATCAAAAGTGCGTAATTTTGGTGGAGGTGCCGGGTCCCAGGCTGTATTAAGGCATCTTGTCTACATTAAACATGATGGAAGTGCCGGCTCATTTAATGCGGGTGTGAGAATAAAACCGTTGTTAACCCATCGGCTTTCTTGCCGGTCGAATCGACAGGCTGTTTAAAATGCGCGCCGATTTACCTGGCCATCGGATCGACGGGCTGGAACAGCAAGGGAACAGCGCGCTACATTATCGGTCGTTGTATGAGAATGGTTCGTCCAATCACCAAGAGATCGCGCTCAATGTACTCTACGCACTTCGCTGCATCCAACGATGTGTTTGGCTCGTCACTCGGTCAAGTTTTAGCCTGTCTATGCTTGAAGGAAAGATTATGTTTGCATTCGTAGGTGGTATGGCGGCGCGCGCGCTATGGCGGCTACAGCTTATTGCAATATTTTTACGGATATGACGAAGATGAGGGGTGTGATATTTTGACACCAAGAAAAATTCGGAGGAAAGTTCATACACCTAGACATTTATTTAGGCTACATTTTAGTTTTTATTTCAAGTAAATAGGGTTATTTTTGTTGGAGCAGTGAATGTTTTGCTGAGGTGAGCTCCGCAACCCCATTTCGTAAAAGATAAATGGATTTGAGGGGCCAGGCGCAGCGATTTTTAATGGTAAGCCGATGGGTTAATTTCTCGTCGGCAGGTCATAAGTACAAAATTACGATTTATGTTGTAAAACCTAGGCCTCAGCCCACAAATTTTTTATTTTTTATTTTAGAAGATAGGGCTTCAAACGTTTAAACGCGAAAATTTCAAGGGGTAAACGTTTAGGAAATTAAACGCTTTTTTGCATCCCCAATATTTAAGGGCATTAAAGAAGAAGGGAAGAAGGAGCTATAACAAGTAGGCCTATAGAAGAACAAGGAATAACAGGGACAGGGAGAGATTCAAAGAAAATGAAAGGTAACTCATAAGAACTAAAAGGGTAAAGTGGTAAGAGCATGACGAATGCTTGATGAGGAGGACAAACAGGGAAGGGGAAAAAGAGGATCAAGAGATCTGCCGGTTCTCAAGGGAGAAAATGGTAGGCCTAAGCTGTTAGTGGGAAACAAGGAAAAGGCTGAAGCTCTGAAGTATTACGCAGAGGTCTTTCAGGAGAAAGAAATAGAAAACAGGGATGAGAGGGATGGTAGGGGGAATTAGTGAAATTATGGTCAATGTAGAGAAGGTAACAAAGGTAATTGCAACTCAAAAGGAGGAAGGCTCCTGGAAATGATGGACTCACTAGTGATTTCCTGAAGTTGGCTATGAGGGAAACTGCATTATACATACATGTGCCTATAATAGAGGACTCATTGGAACATGGGGAGGTGCCCGCTGGCTGGAGAAGGCCACAGTGATACTTGTACACAAGGGAGGAGAGAAGGGGAAAATAGCGAACTACAGACCGATATCTCTTACTTCGGTAGGGTCTAAGATTATGGAAAGGGTAGTTGGGGACTAGGCCTATATGAAGGAGATTATCAGGGACAAAGGATGGCTAAAGGAAAGTCAACATGGGTTTCAGGAGAGGATACTCGTGTGAGACGCAGTTGCTAGGGCTGGTTGAGGACATAGGGAAATCTTTGGAATGTTGCGAGGTTGGCAACTGTGTAGTGTGGCGTTGGTAGCCGAGGGCTGGCTGAGAGGTGAGAGAGCGTGAGAGTGGACAAGGTGGTGTGGGTCTGGTGTTGAGATGTAACCTGTAACGCACATAATTGTATTGTACTGATATTAATAAAGAAGATACATAACATGGACAAGGGAGAAACTGTGGATGCAGTTTTCATCGATTTTGAAAAGGCATTTGATAAAGTCCCACATGATAAGTTGTTAGGGAAAGTGGAAGGAGTTATAGAGGATCAATGGGTGTTAGGTAAAAGGCTTCTCTTAAAGGTAGGAGCCAGAGGGTCAGAGTTGGAGATGAGCTATCGGAAGAGGTAGAAGTGTCCTCAGGTGTGCCACAAGGGAGCGTATTGGGACCCTTGTTGTTTGCAATCTATATTAATTCGCTGATGATTGCGTAATCTACAGGATTATTAGGAACCAAGGGGACACTAATGACTTGTTATATGACATGACCTGACAATCCTTGGTGAATAGGTGACTAAAAACAAAATGAGTCTGAATGTTGAACCATCTACCTACCAAGTAGGCCTACCTAGTTCACAGTATGTTTTGAAATGGCAATAAATATTAGGCCCTATTGGCCTAGACTAATAATCGTTAACTGAGTGGCTATGGTGAGACGACAAAAGAAGGAAAGAAAAAAACAACTGTTAGTGTAGGCCACATAGCCTAGGCCTAGATCTAGGCATGCCTACGCAGGTACACTGTCGCCTTAAATACAAACCTTAATATGAACCAAATATTGTTGTTTGCGTAGGAAACACTGGATAGGTTTACACATTTTACATTTCCAAGGGCTATCTTCTTCATGTTTAACTTGATGAGCCTTTAAGTCATCAGGATTTAAAAATGCACCACACTTAAAACACACAACTAGGCCTAATCTTTCCGCATGTAACTTTTTGAAGTGGTAATATAACTGTATTTTTTTCGGAAAACATTTTTCACAATGCTCACATTGATATTTGTCTAATTTTACAACAATATTATGTATTTTTAACATGTGAAATACATGTTGGCTACTTGTTGACAAAAATGCATGACACAACTTACAATTATTAACAGTGTGACCTTGCAAATGTTTGTCAATGTGCCTTTTACAACGAAATGTCTTATTGCAATGCACACATTGCAATGTGCTTTTCTCCTTGACCTCTGTCATATTGCTTGCGTGATAGGCTCTAGACTAGCTAGGCCTATAGCCCTAGTAGCCCAACAGTCTTAACAGCAAGCAAAATCCTTATCTGTACTGTACGGCACTAGGCCCTATGCCTAGGGTCCTAGGCCTAGGCAGGGGAAGAGCTAGATCTACTAGGCTAGGCCCCTAGGCTAGGCCTATGCTGAAGAACTTTTGAGATCAGTAGCCTAGACTCTGGGCTCCAGAGCTAGGGCCTATGCCTGCACAACATAATTACATAGGCTAGCCTAGTAGGCTAGGCCCTACCCTAGTTTACACAAGAGGCCTGGCTAATCCAGTTTTTGGCTAGACCTAGGCCTGGCTAGGCCTATCATTTATATTGAGAAAGGATATATTTGTATTTATTTATATAAATAGGCCTAGGCCCCTAGGCCTAGCACCTAGCCTCGAGCTACGGCCCTAGACACAACCAATCAAGGTGCAGGGCTAGGCCCAGGCTAAAACTCACAAAGGCATTCTAAACCATACGAGATACTAGGCTATAATGTGCTTTGATAACCGTATGTGTGTGTGTATCATTTCATGGACTTAAATCTTTCTTCCTATTATAGCCCCTACACTTCGTATTATAACCAGTGAAATATTACAGTATCAGCTGCTGTTCCACTTCGTATTATAACCAGTGAAATATTACAGTATCAGCTGCTGTTCCATAACCAAAAAAGTAGGAAGAGGAACTGCGAGCACGTATGCCAACATTAATAATTCTTTGGATACAATAATAAAATAACTCATCTGGTTTCCTTAATACTATGTAGTTTTATGTAAAAAGCTGTTATTAAAAGATTAAAAAAATAAATGAAATTTAAAACAAAATTAATGTGTGATAAAAAAATCATAAAATGCACCACAATGGCACAAAATGTAATTGTTGTTCTCTAGTTGGTATTGATTTCAATCTTCCCGCACAATTGTTGCCAACCTCAGGCTGACTCCAACTCCATTACGCAATTACCGAACGCAGATCGCGTGGCGTGGCGCGAATCAAGTTTTCAGCCAAGATCCGAGCATTTATCCGAGGATTCGGTGGATCAGTGACTTTGAAAATGGTCCACGGATCCAGGAAATCTGATTTGTAAGAAGTATAATTACCAGTACCACCACCATGGTAGTAGTGCGTTTGTCCCAAATGAATGTGTAATTTTAGAAACAACATAAGTCCATTTTTTCGATTTCCGGTTTTATTTTTTTTCATATTTAGATCGACCTTACGGACAGTTCTGTATAGAAACAACATAATTTTCATTCACCATCATTTTTCGATAGGGTCTCAAATAATGCATTTTTGATTATTATGTATTATTATTATTGTATGTTATTATTTGATTATTATATATTATGTCCATGTCTGTCATTTTTAAAGGCGGTGTATGCATTGTGTAACCAATTTCAAAGGCAGTGTTGACTTTTGTCATCAGCTGTGCACTTAATTAATTGAACGGGACAACGATCTTGATTGAATCAACGGCATATTAGGCCTATAACTCAAAAACTAGAGCAAACCATTACCAACTTGTGCAATATATGCCTTATGAATAAAAAAAGTTTTTTTTGTAATAAGCATTTTGTTTTTCATTAAATACCTGACAAATCACCCTCATTTCCCAAAAATTTAATTATAATTTTAGAAACAACCTAACTTTTGCATTCAAAAAAAATTAAAATTAAATTAAAACCATTACTAACTTGTGCCAAACATACCATATAATTAAAAAATAGTTTTTAGATAATAGCCATTGTGTTATTCATTAACTACCTGACAAATCACCTTCATTTTCAAAAAAAAAAAATATATAATTTTAGAAACAACATAATTTTTAAATTTTTAAATGGAAATATACATGTGAATATAAATTCTTCACCAATATTTTATTTTATTTTTATAATTGTTTAATACATACTAATGATCAGGGAAAAGAAAATATTCATTTATGACATGTTAAGAGAATCTAGAAGGTTTTATTTGATTATCTCAGAACTTACTTTTTGGACTTATGTTGTTTCTAAAATTACACATTCAAATGAAGTGATACATCAAACAAAAAGACAAAACTTGATTCAAAAGGAAATGTTATGAATACTAGGAAAACGCTTAAGTCCCGCCGCGTTGTTGGAGGGTGCATTGAGCTGCCATGAGTTACGCGGATTTTCTGTTGTTCTGTGAAAAAATTATTACTTTGTCGAAGATTTTTTTAAATTAAATTAAATGAAATAAAAAATTAGCTTAATTTTTTTAATAAACCGTAATTTAAAAAAAATAAAAAATCATAAAATTGCAATTTTCATAAGAAATAATTATTTGATTGCGCTCAAATTTAACACGAGTAAATTAATTCATAAAATTAAGGTTCTGTGAAAAAATCATTACAATAGGATAAAGCATGTAGGTGTTATATGGTGTTATAAGTCAAAGAATTGTTTTAAAAAAGAAAAAACCCGTAAAACTTCGATTTTCATAAGAAATAATTTTTCGATTACGCTCAAATTTCACACGAATATCATAATTCATAAAATTAAGGTTCTGTGAAAAATCATTACAATCGGATAAAGCGTGAAGGTGTTATAAGTCGAAGAAATTTTTTTAATTTTTATTTTTTTAATTTGGTGCATTGAGCTGCCATGTGTTTTGAGGATTTTCTGTTGTTCTGTGAAAAAATCATCACTAAATTGAAGATTTTTTAAAATTAAATAAAATTCAACAAAAAATTAACTTTAATATAAATCTTTTTAAATAATCGTAATATAAAACTAGGAAAACGCTTAAGTCCCGCCGCGTTGTTGGATGAGCGTAATTGGTGCATTGAGCTGCCATGTGTTATGCGGATTTCCTGGTGTTTTGTGAAAAAATAATTACTAAGTTTAAGATTTTTTTAGATTAAATTGAATTAAATAAAAAATAAACTTTTTTTTTTTTTAGTAAATCGTAATTAATAAAAAATAAAAAATCGAAAAATTGCGATTTTTATAAGAAATAATTATTCGATTGCGCTCAAATTTCACACAAATATATAAATTAATAAAATTAAGGTTGTGTAAAAAAATCATTACAATACGATAAAGCATGTAGGTGTTTTGTTTTAAAAAAGAAAAAACCCGTAAAATTTCGATTTTCATAAGAAATAATTTTTCGATTGCGCTCAAATTTCACACGAATATCTTTATTCATAAAATTAAGGTACTGTGAAAAAATCATTACAATCGGGTAAAGCATGTAGGTGTCGAAGAAATTTTTTAAAAATCGAAAAAAATCGTAAAATTGCGTTTTTTATGAGAAAAAAATTCTCGATTGCGCTCAAAAACGTGGCAGTTCGAAGTTCAGAGATTTCGAAGGCCTCCATAAAATTTCATCGCCATCGGAGTTTCGGTTTAGCCGGAATCGTGTTAACTGACACACAAAAATACAAAAAAAGAAAAAAAAAGAAAAAAAAACATTCCGGATTTTTTTCTCCAGTGTAGTGAAATGGAATCTTCGCTTCGCTCGCTACGCTCGCTACGCTCATCCAAAAAGGGAAAAATCGTAATATTGAAATTTTCATAAGAAATAATTATTCGATTGCGCACAAATTTGACACGAATATATTAATTCATAAAATTAAGGTTCTGTGAAAAAATCATTACATTCGGATAAAGCATGTAGGTGTTTTACGTCAAAGAATTGTTTTAAAAAAACGTAAAATTTCGATTTTCATGAGAAATAGTTTTTCGATTGCGTTCAAATTTCACACGAATACTTTAATTCATAAAATTAAGGAATTCTGAGAAAAAATCATTAAAATCAGAAAAAGCATGTAGGTGTTGAAAGCTGAAGAATTTTTTTAAAAATCGTAACAAACTCGTAAAATTGCGATTTTCATGAGAAATAATTTTTCGATTTCGCTCAAAAACGTGGCAGTTTTGGTTCAGAGATTTCGAAGGCCTCCATAAAATTTCATCGCATTGGACTATCGGTTTAGCCGAAATCGTGTAACTAGACACACAAAATACAAAAGAAAAAATTCCGGATTTTTTTCTCCAGTGTAGTGAAATGGAATCTTCGCTTCGCTGCACTCAAAAAAAAGAAAAACGAAAAGCGTGAAATTGCGATTTCGAAAATTCACTAGAAAACCTTGAGTCCCGCCGATTGTTGCATAAGATTGTGCATTGAGTCCCATGTGTTACGCGGATTTTCTGTGTCATGTAAAACTTACTTAGTCGTGATTTTTTTAAAAATTATTTAAATTAAATAATAAATTAACTTATTTTTTTAATGAATCGTAATTTTTGAAAAAGAAAAAAAGAAACAAATTGCAATTTTCATAAGAAATAATTATTCGATTGCGCTCAAATTTCACACGAATATCTTAATTCATAAAATTTAGGTTCTGTGAAAAAATCATTACAATAGGATAAAGCATGTACTAGGTGTTGAAAGTCAAAGAATTGTTTTAAAAAAGGAAAACCCGTAAAATTTCGATTTTCATGAGAAATAATTTTTCGATTACGTTCAAATTTCACAAGAATATCTTAATTCAAAAAATTAAGCTTCTGTGAAAAAATTATTACGTTCGGATAAAGCATGTAGGCGTTATAAGTCGAATAAATTTTTTTTAAATCGAAAAAAATCGTATAATTGCGTTTTTTATGAGAAAAAAATTCCCGATTGCGCTCAAAAACGTGGCAGTTCTAAGTTCAGAGATTTCGAAGGCCTCCATAAAATTACATCGCAATCGGAGTATCGGTTTAGCCGAAATCGTGTTAACAGACACACAAAAATACAAAAAAAAAATATTCCGAATTTTTTTCTCCAGTGTAGTGAAATGGAATCTCCGCTTCGCTCGCTTCGCTCGCTACGCTCATCCAATAATATTTCGATTGCGCTCAAATTTCACACGAATGTATTTATTCATAAAATTAAGGTTCTGTGACAAACTCATTACAATCGGATAAAGCATGTACGTGAATAAATGTTTTTAAAATTTTAAAAAATCGTAAAACTGCGATTAACATGAGAAATGATTTTTTAATTGCGCTCAAATTTCACACGAATATATGAATTCATGAAATTAAGGTTCTGTGAAAAAATTATTACAATCGAATAAAGCATGTAAGTGTCGATGAAATTTAACAAATCGAAAAAAATCGTAAAATTGTGATTTTCATGAGAAATAATTTTTCGATTACGCTTAGATTGCGATGAAATTTTCTGGAGGCCTTCGAAATCTCTGAACTTAGAACTGCTCGTTTTTGAGGCAATCGGAAAATTATTTTTCATGAAAATCGTAATTTTACAATTTTTTTGATTTTTCCAAAAAAATTCGACTTATAACACCTACATGCTTTATTCGATTTTAATGATTTTTTCACAGAATCTTAATTTTATTTTTAAATTTGAGCGCAATAAAATTATTTTTATGAAAATTGCAATTTTACGATATTTTTCTTTTTTTAAATTAGATTAACTAGGGAAACGCCAAAGTCGTTGTTAAACGAGTGAGTGAGCCATGTGTTGAGTACCCGATTACATTACTTTTCTTCTTCCTACCTTAGGCCTACCTAGCCTATCATAGGCTAGAGAGGCGCATTATGACCTTACAGTTGACGCGCCCGTATACCAACTAAACTTTTAAAAACGATTATTTATACGAATATAATTATCAAACTTAAATTCAAATGTTCCCGGGTACTCACCACATGACTCGCTCACTTGTCTAACAACGACTTTGGCGTTTCCCAAGTCTAGTTGGCTAAAGCGCCCTTATAGCCGAAATGTGGGAGACGTGGGTTTAATCCCCTGGTCGGGAAAGATTTTGTAATTCCTAGATTGTATTTAAAAAATTATTAAATGTGTTTTGAAATGCATATAACGCAGTGTAGTCCATCATCTGTGGCAATAGGGCCTACTATGGTAAACATAGCCAGTACGCAATACCTACAAATAAAATATATGTAAATGTTGCAAAGTTTACTCAATCTCCGAGCGGAATATTGGGGGTACCTTGACGTTCAACATTCGATAGACCTTGCATGGGCACGGCATTTCACAGCCAGGTTAATAACAAACAAAAAATATATTTTCAAAATCTAAACCATTGTCGTTAAAATAATTTCTAAACATTGGAAGCCTATTTTTCAATTTATTATTTCTTGTAGGTTTAAATCGCAATGGATCTTGCTGATTTTGTTAGCAGTTCTCAATAAACTTGTACCGGATGTCCGTTTAAAATTTCAGCGCAATCTGTTCAGCGATTCGGCTGAATTTCAACGTACACACACGCACGTACGCAGATAAACAATAAGCGCCGTTTGAGTTGAATGCAGATCACTCCGCTCGCTGCGCTCACTCGTTTAATTAAAATTTACAAAAATTAAGTTAATTTTTAATTTAATTTAATTTAATTTAAAAAAAATCGACTTAGTAATGATTTTTTCACAGAACAACAGAAAATCCGCATAACACATGGCAGCTCAATGCACCAATTACGCTCATCCAACAACGCGGCGGGCCTTAAGCGTTTTCCTAGTGTACCACATGCCAAATTTCATGCATGATAACTCATTAGGAGCCTTCATTGTGAATGCTGGAAATCAAGGTATAATAATATAAACTATTAGGGATGGGGGTTGAAAAAATGTGGTTTAGGAAATGAGAATATTATGCCGGTTGGGTTAAAACACATTAAAACATAATTTTAATAACTTATTTGAATAAAAATTCAATTTTGCGTTAGAGCTATGAATTATTCTAATTTTAGGGGATGATTTAGGGGGGGGGATGGAATATCGCTTGCCTCTCGGCGGATTATTAATTCTAAAATTTTTATTTACCCCCATGCCAAATTTCGCGCTTGGAGCCCATGTGTTAGATATTTATTAATGGTTTTGAATTTAAATGGTTTAAATTGTTTAAATGGTTTTGGTTTTGAAAGCAAAAGTGCATGAGTCTGAGGTTCATCTAAGTGTGGTTCAAGTTTCATAGTTCTAAGATGCACCGTTTTCTCTGTAGGCTCTTATTCTTCTCCGTCAGAATCCACATCCAGCTAGCCACCCACCCAGCCAGCCGGATTTTTTTCGACCATTTTGAGGCACTTTTTCAACACAGAACGGGTTATCGGATCGGGCTGATTTTTTTTTGGAATGTCATGGACCACATATCAGGTAAAATACCGAGTTTCAAGATTGCAAATATTTCGGGACGGCGTGTGCAGATAGCTGAAACCCCCCCAACTCGGGTAGGAGTAAACAGGGTCGAGTTAGTCATCGCCTTCTAAGCAGTCGCGTGCGCTTGTTCCAACTTGTAAGTTTGCCTCCAATTCTTCTCAAATAACCAATTTTCTTCCCAATTTTTTTAATTGTGTCATTTACATGTAATTTAAATTCTAGTTTGTTATCAATAATTATTCCCAAATATTTAAACTCTTTCAAAATTTACTCATTAACTACTTTTAGTTTATTTAAAATCTCTATCTCTCTTAACATTACATAACCCGCCTCCTCTTATTAACATACCCTTTGATTTTGACACATTGAGTTTTAGCCACCTCAGTCATCCTTGATAATTCTTCATTCACTAAACATTTCATTAATATCATTAGCCTACCCATTATAGCCAATACCACATATCATGAGCATACATATTAATGAAAGTCACTTTACAACATTTATCTACATCATTAATATAAATAATTGGATGAGCGAAGCGAAGATTCCATTTCACTACACTGGAGAAAAAAAAGGGTCCAGGAAGCTATCTCTCCAGCTGTTCCATCTCTCTAAACCATAGCCTTCTAATCTCAACGTTGAAAAGGCAGTGGTTTTCGGTGAAAAACATGACGGAAATAAAATTCGCTAACAAGGAAATCAACGCCTGCTTTTCGTGAGTGTTGACAAAATTCACGCAGTTTCCCGCCTAGGCCTAGATCCAAAGCGTCAACTTCGCATCAAAACCTGCACTGTTTCGGATACAATATCACATGCCGCAGGTTATATTATTGTAGTATCTATGATCACACGTAACTTTGGGTGTAGCATAAATAAACTCTAAAACCCAAAGCTTTGTAGTGAGTTCGAAGTAAGCCTAGGCCTAGCTAGGGGCCTAATTTGGTGTAGGGGCTAGGCCCTAGGCCTAGGCCTAGGCCTACCCTAGTAGGGTAGGGTAGGGTAGGTAGGCCTAGGGCCTAGTAGGCCCTACCTTTGGCAAAGGACGTTTCGAAGGCATTTTTTGGAAGGGATACCCTAGCCCTACCCTAGGGTGCCTGTGTTACCACCAAGCTTAGGGGCCTAGGTCTTTGGGTTTAGGCCTAGCTATATTATAAACCCAAGGCCTAGGCCTAGCCTTAGGTAGGGGGCCAGGCCTAGACCTGATCGAGCGTTTCAAGTAGGGTGCGTATGGCCTAGCTAGCCCTAGGGCTTTGTGTAAGGCCTAACTAGGCCCCTAGGGTAGGGTAGGCCCTAGGCCTCGCTAACGCTGAGCTAAAGCCTAGGCCTAGGACTTAACAGTTCCTAGGCCTATCCAGTTAGTAGCCTACACTCGAGCTTGGATATTCAATGCGTCAATGAAAATGAAGCCTACCATGGCTCTAAATGTTTCCTAGGATATTTATTTACACTCGAACTTGGAGAGGGTGTAACATGAAGAGGTTCCTGGTATAAGTGGTAGGCCTAGGCTGTGTAAATGCATCAATTCATGAAGAAGATTGTGCTCGGAGGCCTATTAGTCCAGTTTAGAATCGAATTTCCGTTTGCATTTTGTTGAGACAGATTTTTTATGATTGATTGTTGTAGAGGGTCAAATAGTAGATGAGAAATCACGAGTATATATTTTTTCTATGTTGGGTTCTTGGAGCCAAATTTGGATTTTGTGATTTTTATACTTTTGGCGATAACTTCTCAGAATGGGTCTAAACGAAAATTTCAAATTGCATTTTTCTTTGCGAATTCAATTGAAATCAGATAACATTAGTTAAATTTATGTTCTTGTTGAAATGTACAGTCAGTACCAAAAATTCAGATACCATGTGTTTATTTTTACAAAGTACAACCTGTACCGTCTTAGGAAAATTTTTGCGAATTAATCATTTGCGATCGTAATGTTTTAAACTGAAAAACGAATTAATTAAGTGGTTTGCGGTTTTTGTATCTTTTAAACTATGGTAAATAACGGATGTTCAGGAATGGTTTTGATTTTGATCTCTTGCGATTTTATGCTGTTAATCGAGTTTGCAATGTTGTTTTAGAAGGTTGATATTGTTCAAGAAGGCAGTGGACTTGAGTAGATTAGAGTTATGGTTGAATCCATGGTTGAATTAAAAACATATTTTGCACATTTTTACATGAATAAACACCTAGTACGACTTAAATATTCCACTCCTAGGCTTGTGAGATGTGAGTTTGTGTGGCAGATATGGGTAGCATTATAATAATGAACATCATTTCGTATTATTCTGATGAATTAATGCAAACACTTTGAGCAGCTGTATATACACATATTATTACTTAGTTGCGTCGCGATTTCTCTTAACAGTTGCGTTGGTGGATGAGCGTTTTCGGCCAAAATAGCCATAATAGCCTATGTAATTGGCATTAATACCGAATGTAGAATGATGTTTTGAAACATGTATTAAGTAGATACCATTAAATGTGTCTCTATGGTTAGTCAATTCTTATCAACAATGAAAGTACCATGTACAAGATTTAAAATTTCCAACTAGTGTTAAAGAAGAAGCTATTGTTTAATTTTGGTTAGAAACAAAATTGCATGGTGCACTAAAAACATATTTTTTAAACGATGGGTATTCACCCGCTAAACTAAAAAAATGTAATTTAGGGTAACTAACTTATGAACCTACAACGTGACAGAAAATCTATTGTGTCCATTCTTACCCGAAAAAAATTGCCAAACCTGGAAATTTTCGAGCTAGGTCCCATCGACAAAAATAAACTCCAATAAGAAATAACATGGGAACGGATTTTATGCCCCGTGACCAGAGGATTTTGGTCCAAAAAATATTGGATATCATTGAGTACGGTACTCGACAACCTGTTTTGTAAACCCTCTACGTTTTGTTATGTAATTTGAGCAAGTGGTTTAGTGTTTTAATCAAAATATGCTGATTACCAAGAAATAGTGTTTTTTGGGGGTGTTTGAGTTTATATTTGTGCACATTTTCAAAACAAAATTTTCCAAATGCCAATTTTAGATTGGTACTATGCAGACAATGCTATATTATCTATGTAAACAAAAATAAGCATGTTGAAGCCTATTTAAGAAATTCACCAAAATGCAAAATTTTACAAATTTCAGAATTTAAAAAAAAGTAAAATCACAGTTACAAGATATAATTTTTTCAACGGTCATGTGAGTGAAGTATTATGTTCTAGATTATATGGTGATTTTTTTTTTGAATTTTGATTTAGTATTTATTGACAACGGGACTCAGGTCCCACAAGTGCAATATAATATATATGCAATATAATATACATAGTAATACAATTAAAATTAAGCTAAAACTAGACCAAAACTAGACTTGTACCAGGCCTCGCATAGCTTATGTGAGTGTGTTTCTGTGAGTGTGAATGATTGTGTGTGTGAGTTGATGTATCTGTGTTAACTTAGGTGATTCTTAGGTGTTTTTGCTTAGGTGTTTGCAATATGTGTATCACTACTGATTGTGTTGAACAGGTTTTGAATGCGGTTTATACATGAATGTTTCTAAATGTCTATACGACTTCTGGATGCCTAAAAAGTAAGTTTGTTTCGAGTGCATTAAGTGGGAACATGGTAATTAATAAGTTCTAGGAGGTTGGTATATGTTAAGTTATTTACGATTTTGTGTGTTAGGTAAATAGACCCTTTAAAGTGACGTTTTCGTGAAAATCACTTTAATTTTAGTAAGAAAGTGTGTGGGTTTACCGTTACATATTTTATTTTCCGAAAATGTCTGTAAGTTTTGAATAAGATTTAGAAAGCGATGACAGTTCTGTAAAACTACAAAAAAAATAGAGTGCGATTTTTATGTGACATACTTGTACAAATTTCGTTCAAGAACATAGAAGGTTGACATTCGGATACTTTTAAAAAGAGTCGCTGAGACTGGCGCGGTGACGAGTTAGGCGCTCAGCTTTCTGTTTTTTTTTTCTTTTCAGGTAAACGGTTTATAACACCGTTATCAAATTTCCCACTAACGTTAATAAAGAATAAATCTATGCTATCCAGTACCGGTACGCGTATTTCTATTAAATTAATTGATTTTGAATTAAAAATTAGAATTGAATTAGAATTAGAATTGACTAACCATAGAGACACATTTAATGGTATCTACTTAATACATGTTTCAAAACATCATTCTACATTCGGTATCAATGCCAATAACATAGGCTATTTTGGCCGAAAACGCTCATCCACCAACGCAACTGTTAAGAGAAATCGCGACGCAACTAAGTAATAATATGTGTATATACAGCTGCTCAAAGTGTTTGCATTAATTCATCAGAATAATACGAAATGATGTTCATTATTATAATGCTACCCATATCTGCCACACAAACTCACATCTCACAAGCCTAGGAGTGGAATATTTAAGTCGTACTAGGTGTTTAGTTGAGTATTCATGTAAAAATGTGCAAAATATGTTTTTAATTCAACCACGATTCAACCATAACTCTAATCTACTAAAGTCCCACTGCCTTCTTGAACAATATCAACCTTCTAAAACAACATTGCAAACTCGATTTAACAGCATAAAATCGCAGAGATCAAAATCAAAACCATTCCTGAACATCCGTTATTTACCATAGTTTAAAAGATACAAAAACCGCAAACCACTTAATTAATTCGTTTTTCAGTTTAAAACATTACGATCGCAAATGATTAATTCGCAAAAATTTTCCTAAGACGGTACAGGTTGTACTTTGTAAAAATAAACACATGGTATCTGAATTTTTGGTACTGACTGTACATTTCAACAAGAACATAAATTTAACTAATGTTATCTGATTTCAATTGAATTCGCAAAGAAAAATGCAATTTGAAATTTTTCGTTTAGACCCATTTCCGAGAAGTTATCGCCAAAAGTATAAAAATCACAAAATCCAAATTTGGCTCCAAGAACCCAACATAGAAAAAATATATACTCGTGATTTCTCATCTACTAGTGACCCTCTACAACAATCAATCATAAAAAATCTGTCTCAACAAAATGCAAACGGAAATTCGATTCTAAACTGGACTATATGGCTCTGTACGTGAAGAGGTTCCAGTACCTGGCTTAGGTGATAGGCCCTAGGCATGTGTAGGCCTATGTGTATATGCATCAATTTGTGAAAAAGATTAGGCCGAGCGCCGAGGGCTATAAATG
>JAMZAV010010926.1:0-20494 GCA_024449915.1 Sweltsa coloradensis | reverse complement strand
ACAAACATCCGAAAATCAAATTTTGGAAGGTTGGTTCACCTATGCTGGCCTTAATTATTGGCAAGTATAAAATAAACACTACATTATTGGTCATCCAAGTATGATGCATAAAGCACGATACAAAATGATAAATGATACACGTGATTTACGTTAGCATAAATCTATTCTGTGTTCTTACGTTACCATTTATCAATCAAATAATGCAAGTGACTTGTAAACGCAGGCTTGCAGGTTTGCTTTATAAAAGTTCGTAAAAACTGCTTCATAAAATATATAAACGTATAGCCTTCTCCTGAACACCTAGTGAAAAGCATCCATCTTGTCTGCATGCTGCAACGTCCGCCTGGCTTACGGAAGACCCAGTTTCTATCCCAAGTGGAGCCAATCTTTAATTTGTGTCTAAGATAAAAATAATATCATTCCATTGCACATAAGTATCAGGTTTAAAACACACGGTCTTACAGAATTAATTTAAATGAACACAAAATGATTACAGTAAGGAACCATATTTATATTTTTAGAGCGTCAAGTGTAATCGTACCGATTCCGAATAACGACTTTATTTACGCGAATTGGCGAGGGAATAAATGATTTAAACAAGATGAACCAACACAAATTTAAAAGGAACACATTTTCAGTTTCAAGGTTCGTTTTTTGGTTTATTTTCGTTGAGAAATTTGCATCTAGTATTATCCGAACGGACTAGAAAAATTGCAATAATGTTTAACATTATATTTTCAAAATCAGTCATCACTAGAGGTGCATGTAGCGTTTTGTAGCTTCTATTTTTTTGCCACCTTTAAAAGCTTGTGTATGAAGTTTTCTCATATTTTTATTTTAAAATTATGTCATAAAGTTTGAAGTAATAATAACTGAATACAAATTTGTATGAACAAATTGACAGTAGTTAAAATAAAATAAAATAGAACTGTAAGTTCTATTGTAAGTTCTCTAATTTTAGTTTTAAGTGAATAAATAGCGCTTTGTATAATTTATACTCACAACGCTGTGTTCACTTACCTCTAGTAATCACCCGTATAATAAAGGCCACACACGGGTTCACTGGTGGGAAAAGCCTGAAGTTGGCTCACGCCACCTGAAAAGAAATAGAAAAACTAAAAAACAAGCATCACATTTTTATGTTTTAACTTAAACTTTACCCTAAATGAAGCATGCTCTGGTTTCTTTAAATATTCCATAATGTGAAATCGGAATTCGTACAAATCTTCCAAGTCAGTTTTCGGGTTCGACTGTTTAGTTCGATTCACTGGTGTGACAGAGTTGTAAAAATAACAATACTAGATGAGGGCTCTATTCTTTAAAACTCTGTTCAACATGGAATCAACGCCCTGCAATGCACAACCCGCAGCTGACATAGTGGAACATCCTCTCAATGAGTTGGAGAGAGCAGTCAAGAAAATATGTTTATTATAGTTAAGATATGTTACAAACATTTTACATTGTCTTTGTCCGTTTCTTCTAAATAGATATGTAATCTAATGATGTGTGCAAAACTACAGAACGGGCAGAATTTGTTGTTCTTATTATGGGTTATTGTTTCAGAATTTGTTATGCAATCGCATTGCATAATTTACGGTATAAACAAATAATAATTTGTTTGTGATTGGAAAATAGGTAAAAAGGTGAGTAAAGGTCTGTTTTATACGCATCGTCGACAGTGATGAAAACGCATGATGCATGGCCTTGAAAATGTATCCCTTCCTTTCAATAGCGAGATATGGGCTTGATGGCGGAAGCGGGGGGGGGGGGGTACTTTGTGATTTATTGCATTTTATCAGTGAGTGCTTCAAATACGCAGTGAGTGAGTGATCCACGCTTTTCTCGAACGGCACAAACAACACACACAAACGCTTTTCCGTTAACTAAACATAAGGTCAACAACTTTGCAAAACCAAAACGGTGGATCACAGCTGAAATTCGTACCGCTTCTATAAACCTAAGAAATATGCATGCAGCTTGTCGATCGAACCCTCATGACCATAACCTGAAGCATGCATACAATATTAAGAAGACAGCCCACTCGCGTAACCTTAAAACTGCCAAACGTTGTTATTACGACCAAATTATAACTTCATCGCAAAACAAGGCAAGAACAACATGGGGTATTATCAAGTCTGAGACAGTTTCCCCTAACGCAGCAGTCAGCATGAAAATTACTGAGAATGGGGAAACGATCGAGGACCCTACGGATGTTGCAAACTTATTTAATGCATTTTTTATCAATTCAACTAAAATTCCGCAATTAAACCTCCCACTCCACACTATGAATGACGTAGCATTTCAAAGCCAAAACTCATTTTTTCTTTACCCAACGGACCCTCAAGAAGTTTTTCAAAATCTGAGAAAGATTAATCCAAAATACTCTTGCGGCCCAGATGGCATCCCAAGTGCCATTCTAGTTAAGTCTGCCAAGCACATTTCTCTTCCCCTATCATATATTATCAATCTATCATTTGAAGATGGTATATTTCCTTCTATACTAAAAAAATCAACTGTCATCCCGGTACACAAAAAGGGGAAAAGGGATGTTATGAATAACTATCGTCCAATATCATTGCTTTCGTCGTTCTCAAAAATTTTCGAATTAATCATGTATACTCGTCTTGTATCATATCTCAATAAGTATAATATCCTTGATAATTGTCAACATGGTTTCCGTCAGGGAAAATCCACAACTACGGCAATTTTCACATTTCTGTCTGCTCTCTATGCTTCACTTGATAAAGGTGATCTTGCCATAGGGCTTTTTGTTGATCTCAGTAAAGCCTTCGACACAATCAACCACCATCTTCTCCTCAACAAACTGACAGCCATAGGCATAACTGGCCCTGCCTTAAGCTGGATTACATCTTTTTTATCTAATCGAACCCAATCCGTTAGCATAAAATCATCCACTACGGGCAAAGAGGTCCTATCATCACCACTTTTTACATTGAACGGTGTCCCGCAAGGCTCAACCCTTGGCCCCCTCTTTTTCCTGTTGTATATAAACAACCTTCCTAAAGTACTCAATGTACAAACAGTCCATGATTGTATAAAAATATATCTTTCACTCTACGCAGATGACCTCAACTATCTTTCAACATCCTCAAAAATAGATTCAACACAACTTATTCTAACAGCAAATCATCAGGTTAACGAAATCTCGTCTTATTGTAATTCAAGTCAACTCGCGATCCAAACACTTAAAACGGTTTATTTGAGTTTCCATTCGAATCACTCAAAACCTAGCTCAAGTCCTCTAATTCGACTGAATGGTCAGAGTATTAGGAGACAACTCAGCACTAAAGTCCTAGGCCTTACTATAGATGAAACGCTTGATTGGTCGTCTCATATTCAGTTGACTGCTAAGAAAACTTTAAATGCTAGTAAATCCCACCACACTTCTAATGGTATATCATGCCTATATCCACTCTATCATTTCTTATGGCATTCTCTTCTGGGGATCCTCCTCTCATGCCACCAGGATCATCTTAATACAAAAACGGTCAGTTAGGATCAATGCTGGTATCTCCAGACGACAGTCCTGTAGAACTCATTTCTCTAATTTAAGGATTCTCACAGTCGCCTCGGAGCTAATTCTATCTGCCGCAACTTTCGTTTATTCAAACCCAGAACTATTTTCTGTGCACTCCGAAACTCATACCCATCAAACTAGATCTAGAGCAAACATTGTCATTCCTTCCTTTAAAAGTTCACTGTTTAAGCATAGCCCTACTTATCTGTGCAGTAAAATCTTCAACAAACTTCCTCCCGATATTAAAGCTTCTTCGTGTGGTGTTGCTTTCAAGGGCAAGCTTAAAAAGCATTTACTGGAGAGGGAGTACTATTGCCTCGATGATTTCCTAACCATCTCCAGTAATTGATGATAAATGTTAGTAAGAAGTTGGCTGCACATGTATTTGTTATCTAGTTGTATCCTTGTTAAATTTTATTAATGTAGGACTGAACAATCCTGTGAATGGTATTTCTAATTTGTCTGCTTATGTCTTGTGTTTATTATTATTATTATTATGATTATGATTATGATTATGATTATGATATGATTATGATTATATTATTATTATTATTATATTATTATTATTATTATTATTATTATAATTATTATTATTATTATTATTATTATTATTAATATTATTATTGTTATTATTATTATTATTGTAATTATTATCTGTACCTGTGAGTACTATTACTATGTGCTTCGCCCGTTTTGTTTGGGTTTCTTTTACTGTATTTTAAATCTTTGACGATATCCATACATGTACTTTGTACCTGTCAACGGAAGAAAAATAAATACAAAATTCAAATACAAAACACCATACGTAGGCCTACTTGTGCTTGTGCTAGCGTGGATGTAGGTCCATTTATTTCAGGGTGTACCGCCCACAATGTTTTCACAATGTGTCACCAATAATAAAATATAACTATACCTAATAGACCGTATTTATGCGCCGTCTTCAATACCTACTCAATTGGATGGAGCATCCGAGATAGCGGAAGACTGGGGGTTTAGAGTTTGGGCCAGGGCACCAAATTCACGTGACTTGGCTCACATGAGGTGAATAAACGTATCATACATCGTTGGATTCCTCATACACACAGAAAATTCATCAAGATGGCACTTTTCCAATATCGGAAGGGAAAATAGCGTCGCGACTCGCGATTCCTTAAAGTCTGGCGATGTCCAAATTTATCAAGTGCATCACTATCTTGGTTCAAGGTAATTAAATGAAAATTGTTGAATTTTACTCGAGTTGGCTATATATATTTCATTAAAACTAACACACATTTAAATATCTATCAGATAAGTAGTCTGGTTCGTGGAAAAAAAGACCATTCCGACAAGATTTTTAACAATTGTCGTACTTTGGATACCCCTAAAACCTTTATTTATGGGTTTTTAAACAACATTTTTTTTGCGGATTTCAAGCATCAATGGTATAAAAAATAGGCATGGACGGTATTCATAAACCGACCGAATATTGATGGCGTCTTGACGCCTCGAAGTCAAGCGACGCACATAATATCTCCTTCGCGCACATTAGTCTACATAAACTGCATAAAATGTTTATACAGAGAAAAAATTAAATTATAAAATGAATTATAGTATACTCGTGCTAGTTATGTATTGAATAATCATCATCACATTTAGATTTTTCAGATTAGTAGTCTGTTTCATGAAAAAATAGACCTTTCCGACAACATAGTTAAGAAATTGTCGTAATTAAAATACTACTAAAAGAGACATTTGAGTTTCTTTCACACAACTCATATGTTGTAGGATTTCTTACTTCAATGTTAATTATTAATGCAAATATGCATTTACTTGCAAACAAACTGAATATTGATAGCGTATCAAATCATGAAGAAACGGACACACGAATCCTTCTAAAATTCTGAATGGCTATGAAAATGTTATTTAATACACTATGATTATACAGAATGATGTCGTAGTAATTGCACTTCATTTTGGTCCACTTCTACACAAATCAAATCAGGTGGAAACATCATCATTAAAATGTGGTTCCTTAAATCGGCTGCGATACATCAATATAACAGATCTGTCACGAAACCTCAGTAGTACGATCAGGAATTCCCTCGTAGATTTTTAGGCAATCACTGGTTGTGATTTTGTGAGTGACTTTGCTTGTCGTGGCAAATCAAATGCATACCGACCATCTAAGGACAATAACAACACTTCATCACCTCTTGCCCATTTGGGAGAAAATTTCGATATATCGGATAGCGTTGATTACAGAAGTAGAAAATGTACGGCTGTTTATTCGAAAATAGTGATTCCAGACAGACATGATTGGAAGAAGAAGCCATCCATGGAGATCGACTGAATGAATTGTCTTCCAGCGCCTGAAGCTGTTCTGAACCTTTCATCATATGTACGTGTCGAGATTAGAGCAGTAATAGTTGACTATTTGCGTTTCCAAATTCCAAGCAAACCAGGTAGCAGCAGCGTCGCCACCGTCATGGCGGCTATAGTTGGGGTAGAAGGTGCTCTCCAGTGTATAGCTTACCGGCCGCTTCTCAAGTTTGTGCGGTATTTGTGTGGGTTTACACAGTATAAAAAATGTTGAATAGGTACATTTTTTCAGGTCTAGATCCGTTTATTTTAATATTTATTTATTATAACAATGTGTGAGACAGTAAAAATATATTATGAGATTCATTTGGCGATGTGAATCGTGACATTGCTTGTTCGTTGTAAACTAGTACTGAATGACGATTACTAGAGCATATATCAGTGTTATCAATTTTTATAATACGATTCCTCAATTTAATACCTATGCATACATTTACCTCCAATAACATAAGGTTAGCCTATTTTTATTAATCTTTTGAACCTATAATAATGTGTGCGTACGAAGATTCACGCGTTTTGGCGGTAATCGAGAGGAATAACATTATAATAACAAAGAAAAATTATAATATTTTTTTTCAATATCGTCAAAATAAAGAAAGCCAAGTAACACTAATTATAGCAGAAATGGAAGTATTACATTGACGGGTGAGATTCATCCCTGGTTGATGATTAACAAACTAATTTAAAATAAAAAAAATAACAAATTGATAACATAATTTTGTATCCGAATTTACGGTGCAATTCTACGTTCTACAAAGAATTAATAAACATCATATCAGTGTTATCATATAATATAAAACAGTTATACTGACTGACAGATATATTTGTTATTACACTATGAGGGGGCTTGGTGGACGAAATACAAAATCAAATTTGCGGTAGCTATCGATTAATAATAACCGTATTTGCTAATATTTCATTCAAAAATATAAAGTCTAATGAGGTATTATTCAGAATTACTTAATTAATTTCAGTATACATTTATTATGCCCCTTTTCCATGTTATACCTCATAAACAATCAAGAAATTAGCTAATGTTTGCAATTCTACGCACGATGCACCTTATTCTTATTATACCTTTATTCCAATTATGATTATTAGCAATTAATAATTATCGATTAGATTAGACATATAAAAACAACATTTTGAATGTTTATGATTTAATTTATATTATTAAACAATCGTGAAAAAATTTGCAACATCTGAAAACATCTTGTAGAAATAACAAGAAAGTTAGATATTAATATTTTTAATGATAATTTGATTCACTAGGCAAATTCGGGCAGCGGTCCACTGTCTTATTCACATAGATATATCAGTTTATGTTGTTAAAATGTTAGTTGCGTTAGTAATCATGTATGATTTATATAATTTCTCTTGTACACCCGGCGTCAAAAGTAACAAAGGCTGGGTATATACGAGACACCTAGATTTACTTCTGACGCTGAGTGTACGTTCCGTATTCTGCAAGCCAGTTAATGGTAATAATAATCATCATTATTATTAAACAATATTTTAACAAATTATATCTCAATTCTGCAATATAATCAATTAGTCGAATCCTTGAACGGGTAATTATGATACAAATTAGCACATCACCAGCAAACCAACACAATTTTTCGTACAATAATAAGCTACATTTCTGTGTTTTATCAAAGTTGCAGTTACTAAAAGGCACGTGAGATTGTTAAACGCCATATGAACGCACGAGTGTAGCAGCGTCTTACCCCGACTATAGCAGTGCGAATTTCAGCCACCAGATTGCAGACACTTTGCTTGGAAACTAGCGAGCCTATATTAACCTAACACAAGAGAGTGGCCATACGGGCATACGGCAGCCATGTTTTTGCCAATGTCACTTTTTTAGTTTCGTCACTGCCATAAAAGTAAACAAATTTGGCTTGAAACATACGTAACTAAGTTGGTCTGTTGTAGGCCACATTTGGTTTACAAGCCTGTTTCAAGCAATATTTGTTTACTTTTACGGCAGTTGACGAAACAAAAAAGTGACATTGGCAAAAACATGGCCGCCGTATGCCCATATGGCCTCTCTCTTGTGTTGGGTTAATAAAGGCTCGCTATTGAAAACGCGAATAGCGCTGCATGGCGGCGGGTGAGGCAAACATATCGTTGCGACCGACCACGTGACTTCGGTCAAGAAGTTGTAAACAGTGCTTTAAAAATAGTTGATACCATGGATATTAGACACCTATTGTACTAGATCAGCAGTCATTGGTCCACTTCCGTGACAATTTGAAGCCATCTTTAATATGGCAGTTTGCATGTTAATTAAATGGGAGCGATTTGTAGCCCAAATAGTTCTCAAGATTGCCGCCAGGTTGACAGGTGAGCATACTAGGCTTTAATATCAACTGATTACTAAATTCCCTCATGCAATAACTTCCTATTGTTTCTGTTTGTTCATTTTAATGCTGCACAAGCTAAAACCATATCGAACAATCCAGTAAAATACTTAAATGCATTAGGACAACTAGCGGTTCTTAATTATACTAACAAAATCAACAGACACAACATTCAGAGAAACAGAACAAATCCCTCAGAATTATCTCAGAAGAAGCTATCAAGGAGCTAATTCTGGGACTGGCAAGCTATAACTGGAGTAGCATCTACCATCACGCAACTGTAGATGAGAAATTCAATACCTTCGTACAAGGATTTCTGCCTGCATTTTGGAAATGTTTTCCTAAGCGACGAGTCAGAACCACGCCTGAAAGAAGAACTAGAAAGGGATGGCTCACACAAGACATCATTAATGCTAGTAAAAGGAAAAGACTTCTACGGAAAGTCACCTAAAACAAGCCTGGGGAGGAAGAGATTAAAGAACTGAAAGCACTTACAATATACCTAAGGAAAGGAGTCATCGAAGCCAAGAAAAACTATCATCGTAGGATCATCCAGACATCTAGCAACAAATCCAAGGCCACCTGGCGAGTAGCAAATGGAGTTATTGGCAAAAAGTGAAATAGAAGAGATAATATTTCCTTGGATGTAAATGGCAAGGAAATTACAGATCCCAGGGGAGTAGCATGCTCGTTCAACAGATACTTCACGGACATTGCAGAAAGTATAGTTGACACCACCTCTGATACCTCTCAAGAAAGCCTGCAAAAGCTGAGCAAACTGCACCTTCCGGTACGCGTATTCCCGGACCCTATACGATTTTGTGTCTCTCCTATGAGACTAGCAGGGTGCAAGTGGCAGACTCGTTTTTAAATGCCTTCCGACCCTCCCTCCACAGAGAGAGACGCGACTGCGGTCAAACCAACCTCTAGCCTAGTCACGTGCACTTATGTCCCTTTTTTCACGCGGTCGCTTGATGTTTACATACCAAAGCTATAAAAGTGCAATATTTGTGCAAGGCCAAGGAATGACCTAGGATCCCTCTCTAGGTTTCTAACTATGCATTAGTGTGTGGATAATCTGACAAAGGAATAAACTACACTTGACATTTTAAAACTTGGATGGGAGACGTGACGTTATCACAACAGTTCCCTATATGGCATTTATTTCTTGTACCTTAGATATTAAGAAACAACATATTATTATAATTCTTTTTCGGTTGAATATTTTAGGCAAATTCGTGTATTGTATTATCGTTACATTATTAATCGATACACAATTTAAAGAAATAATATGACTTTACTACCGATCCAATTAATTTTCTCGGAGTAGACCCCTTATAATATCTTCTAGCCTTAGTTTCTCACGCCGTCGTTATGATTTTAGCATAGTTCATTTGAACCATCCCAAATCAAAGTTAACGCAATTCCTATTTTATTGCAATGTGAGAATCATAGAACAAAAATTATTTTATTTGTTACAGTTCATTATTAATAAAAACTTATAAAAAGTTGAATTAAGCGGTTGAATAGTATAGCACAATAGTTCACTCACCTGCTTTTCAGGGCAATGCTATGACTTGTAATAATTTATTTTAAAATGTTATAAAAATATAAGAGTGTAAATACCACTTCTATTTAGAGGAAGTTGCAGGCTTTGAATTGGGGCTCTGGTTGTAGCTGGGGTCATGGTTATAGTTATGAGGATAGGTCAAGGTTTCGTCTGTCGGTATCATCATGATTGTGCAATAGTGCAGTGATACCTGATACCTGATAATTCAGTTCCAATCAATGATTCACTAAGGAAATATATTATTATAAGTAACAAAATAATAATGTGTTTTTGTAAAACAACGTTTTATTTTCATGTGTAATTAAACAGTTTTTGTTATGATAATTAATTGTGTACAAAGCCACAATACGTACTGCGGTTTTCAACGATTGTCTGATTCGACCAATTTATCTTTGGGTTCTTATTAGGCAGGTCATAAATACAATATTAGCAATGAATGTTAATATAATATAAAAACAAAGTCGTCAAAAACTACAGACACACAAGAGATTACAAAATAGTGGAAAATAGTCGTTTCTTTCCGAGTGCAAAATTACGATAAAAAATTGATATCATTATTGACGATGTTTAAATTTGTATTTCGTTGTATTTTGTTTGTATTTTTATGATTTGTGTGAAACGAAGCAATAAGCACATACATGCTTTGTGTGAAACGAAGCAATAAGCAGGTTGTCTGGTCTATAATATAACAGTGTTAGTTATAGCTTTTGACCTCGAAGCGGACATCTAAATGATTTCATGTCTGCTTATTTACATTGTTGTATTTAGTTTTGAATTATTTTATTATTATTATTAATATTATTATTTTATTGGATGTATTTCATACAAACTCGGTTAAAACCGGAGCTAACATGTTGTACGGACTTACGTCAAGTACTTCCATGTGTACCTATTACATACATTATTACTTTTGTCTTAACTCTAACTAAAATAAGTTATTTATAAATTGTAATATTGTTTGTAGATGATGTTTTCTTTCTGCTGTGTACGGTCGTGGCCGATTTCTCGTCGCCATCCTAGCATTTGCTCTTCGGACTATGGGAAACCACGAAAACCATGTCAGGATGGAAGCTGTCTCGAAATCTCGAAGTATCATTCTTAGTTTAGAAATTTACGAACTATTCTACACGTGTTGAGTATTACTGCCTTTTGAGTCTCGATGTATACATTGGGTTGAAGATCTAGTTGTTTAATACTTTCATGTAGCTTCTTCGGTATGATGCCGTTGGCTGATATAATGAATGGGATTGTATTTACCTTTTTCTGTTTCCACATCTTCTTGATCTCAATTGCAAGTTCACTATACTTGTCAATTTTTTTTTTTTATTATTATTATTATTATTATTATTATTATTATTATTATTATTATTATTATTATTATTATTATTATTATTATTATTATTATTATTATTATTATTATTATTATTATTTTTTTATTTATTTTTTATTATTATTATTATTATTATTATTGTTATTATTATTATTATTATTATTATTATTATTATTATTAGTTCACAAGTTATGCTTTCGCGACCCGATATAATTGAAGAGAAATTATAACATTGACGGGATGTTTCGTCGCGTCGTGGTGGTGAATAACTTACATTATTCTTGATTTCCCGACGTAGCGTCCTCACTGTGGAAGATCCCTTGAAAATGTCTTCCACAGTGAGGACGTTTCGTCGGGAAATCAAGAAAAATGTAAGTTATTCACCACCACGACGCGACGAAACATCCCGTCAATGTTATAATTTCTCTTCAATTATTATTATTATTATTATTATTATTATTATTATTATTATTATTATTATTATTATTATTATTATTATCATATGTCATATTCCAATTATAGACCAATAGCACTCCTCTCTGTTATAGAGAAAATCTTGGAGCGCTGTGTAGCCGACAATTTGTCTGCCTATCTGGAAAAATTTAATATCATTGATAAATTGCAATATGGTTTCCAAAAAGGTAAATGCACTAGTGACTTGCTTGTAAAATTCTCAGACTTCGTTAACACTAAATTAAACGATAACATGCATGTAGTTGCCCTATTTGTAGATTTTTCGAAAGCATTCGATACATTAAACCACAGTACATTAGTGGATATGCTTGAAAATGTTGGTATTAGAGGTCAAACCTTAAAATGGTTCACTAGTTTTTTAACAGATCGGAAAACTCACAGTAAAAATAGGAGAATGCTTCAGTGAATATAGAGAGGTTGCGACTGGAGTACCGCAAGGCTCTATCTTGGGGCCAATTTTGTACCTGATTTATGTTAACAATATGACTAAATGTGTAAAACACTGTACTGTGTTCATGTATGCTGACGATACTGTTTTGTTATTTGCTCATAAGAACTTAAAAATGGCCGAATCTACTTTGCAGCGGGATTTCACTCAATTATTAATGTGGACGCACGATTATGATCTCGTTATTAATGCTGACAAAACCAAGATTCTACATATGTGCTCACCTCTGAATCAGAACAGGCATCAACCTCTTAAAATAATATTCCATTCTTATGAGTGTTTGCATGATATCGTAAATGGAAAAAAACTGTGTACGGTGTAGTGTTTGAAATTGAGTCTGTTGACAGCCATGTCTATTTAGGTATCTTAATTGATAGATTCATGTCGTGGAGGCCGCATATTATCTCCTTATGCAAGCGTTTAAGATCCTGTGCATTTCAATTATTCAAATTAAAGTTGGTACTTCCGTTTAAACTTTTAAGGTCAGTTTACACTGCGATCGCCGAATCAATCATCTCTTATGGCCTCTTGGCCTGGGGCTTTGCATCTTTAAGCCACGTAAATTTAATAACCAACCTTCAAAACACAATGATTAGAACTATGACACCATGCTTTTTAAAAAGAAATCCAAGATATAACAGCATACAAATGAAATATCACTTTTGCAATGTACTGCCTGTATCATACCTATTTAAGTTTAGATTTATTTAAAATTTTATTTCAATAGACAATATGAAGCAAACGAAAATACGGGGATTACGCTGTCGAAATCAAGAGGGAATTACTTTTTGCCTAAATTCAATAACAAATATTAAAGACGAACACTTTTTTATTTGACACCTGCTATTTTCAACAGCCTACCTGGTCATCTGCGCAATCTAGAAAAGATCTCAGCCATTAAATCTGAATTAAAGTTTTATTTGCTCGATTGTTTATGTGCAGTCTACAACACCTAATCATTCATCTCAATACCCAATTTGCTTTTAATTTTAATTTTTTATTGCAGTTGTTCATTATACTATTTTCATAATGTATCCTGTTTGTTTGCTTTAAGATTTGATTACGAATGACAAGTCTGTTTGTTTTTTGTTTGTTTTTGGAGGAGTCTTTAAATATTTAGATACTTGGTGCAAGTATGTAAATTTATTCATCTAATACTGTGTTGTTTTTGTGTTACCTTAAGTATAATATTTTTATATTCAATATTCAAGTTTTGTTTTTTTTTAGTTTTGTTATACAGGACGGTGTTCCACTGAGTTTGTTCTATTTTTCTTTGTTATTGTTGTAATAACTTCGCACAACACCGTAGTTGTATGAAATGTACACATTGTCGTGGTTTAAACCACAGACAAGCCTTATTTTAAGGCTTTGTGGACCGAAGCATATAAAAAATGTACACATATGTAATTAATGAATTAATAAAAAAAAAAAAAAAATAAATAAATATTATTATTATTATTATTATTATTATTATTATAATAATTTATTTATTTTAATTTAATTTTAATTTTTTTAAATTTATTTATTTACATTTAGGCATGATTATGTTAATTTAAGGAACAAAGTAAGTAGACTCATTTTAAATGCAAAGCGAAAATACTACAGGAGCAAATTGAAACAAAATCAAAATAATATTAAAGAGACGTGGCAAACCATAAATGAAATTCTAGGAAAAAAGAAGAAAAGTTCAGTCGATGAGGTAGTAAATAAAATAACCATCTAGGCAAAAAATACACTCAAAAGGAAATTGCTAACAAATTTGCTAATTCTTTTACAAACAAAGGTTGAAAATTTAAATCATTCTTGTAAAATTAAAACTACAAAAAATATATACAAATTTTCACAGATGCAATCTATGTACATGCCACGTGTAACCATTGAAAGGGTTGCGACTATAATTGCAGGAATGAACTCTGAAAAAGTCACCTGGTATCGATGGTATCCGTGTAGTAGATTTAAAAAATATATGTTACTTAATATATCTGGTAATTGCCCACTTAATTAATTTGCCTATAAAAGAAGGCGTTGTGTCTGATAAGCTAAAAATATCAATAGTGAGACCCATATACAAAAAAGGGGATCACACACTTTTTGAAAATTATAGGCCAATTGCGTTGTTACCGGCCATAGAAAAAATAATGGAACAATGTATTTCAGATCAACTAACAACATATCTTGAAAAGTTTAATATCATTAATAGAGCAATATGGGTTTTAAAAAGTTAAAAGCACTTCCGACCTCCTTGTGTACTTTCCAAATTTGATAAATTCTAAATTAAATGACTACTTCCATGAGTTAGATATGATCTTTGATTTTAAGAAAGCGTTTGATACGTTGAACTATGAGAAACGTTTGGAATGCTTTGAAAATATTGGAATACGTGGCAACATGTTGAACTGGTTTAGAAGTCACCTTAAAAGTAGGAAGATTGTGGTTAAAATAGGGGATTTTTATAGCTACGAGAAAGAATCTAATACTGGCGTAGCACAAGGATCATTTTTGGGACCTATTTCTTATTTGATCTATACGTAAACGAGCTTTGTAAATATATTAAGCACTGCGTTATACTAATGTTTGCCGACGACGCTGCTCTTATCTCTGCTCATAAGATTTTAAAAGTTGCAGAACAAAACCTAAACGCAGATTTCAGAAGTTTGGCGTGTTATGCTCACAATAGGGAATTAACTCTGAATTTAATTAAAATTAAAATTGTACACATTTGCTCGTTTTTTAATGAATCACGTTCGGATAGTATTCACATATTAAGTCATTCCAAAGAGTGTTTGCATACAAGCAATAGTGCGGCATGTGAATGCGTTGAGGAGATCGAGTGTGTTGATACTCACGTGTATGTAGGGTTGATAATAGATACACATTTTAGTTGGAAGCCTCACATTGACTCAGTTTGCAAAAAGCTTAGAAGTTGCGCCTTTCAATTATATAAATTAAAATATATTTTGCCTTATACTACCTTGCGAACTGTTTATATTTCCTTAGCTGAATCAATAATTTCTTATGGCTTATTAGCATGGGGAAATGCGAGTAACATTCACTTAAAACCCATCAAAGTTCTACTCAAACGTATTCCATACACATGACCTGTACACATATTGCTTTTTATTGCCTGTTTCGTCATTGTATCGATTTCGCCTTTTGGTTAAATATTATTTTAGTGACACCTACAAAAAAATCACGTAATGATAATTCTCTGAACACATTTCGAAATAACAAATGGTGTTTCTAAACGTTTGAGAATGACTTCCACGTTAGGCATTGCGATTGTGACTAAATGGTCATCCACTTCAGACCATAAAGCGGCCCCCACACGTTCAAACATTTCGTAAAAGTTGCTTGACAACATCGTGTTTGACAGCAAGTTGGAACGTGTGGGGGGGCGTGTCAGCGTGTTGTCAAGCAAATCGTAGTTTTCAAACCGTTTTGATATTTTGACCGCGCTTGACAGCATGTTTGAATGTCTGGGGGGCTACTCAAACATTTCGTACGAAAAGAGATCATTAGTCACGTCCTTCAGGAGAAGGAGACATTCTTTTTTGCGTACTTTCCGAACGCAGGAATGGCCTCTAATGAGGGTGTCCTAGAGGTTGGCCAGATGTAACCCCCCCGCTGTGTCCCACGCACATCGGTTCATGTGTGGGGAGTAGCATGCTTGTCAAACGGCTGTTTGCAAGCAACTTGTACGAAATGTTTGAACGTCTGGGGGCAGCTTAAGTATTCTTGTGCAGTAACATGCTGCAGTAGGGCGGGGGTGGGGGGGGAGTTTAAAAACAAGTGTTTTGCGTTCCGCCATTCTTCGAACAATACCAGTGGTGTGAGGGCGACCCCAACTGTGCCCCGTGTGGGTGCCCCATTAGCGACGGGGGAAAAATTCCAGGCCCTGTCAGGAGGCTAGACACAAAATCGTTGGGGTCCGGGGAATACGCTTCCGGTACAGCGACTAAAAAATACCCCCAATTCCATCTAGTTGCTGTCACACCGGGGGACATCATGCCGTGCTAAAAATAATGGAACCAAGATTCATCTGGATGAATGAAGTCCGTGTGATTCTCAAAAAATGTATGGCCCCAAAACGTAAAACCACTAGCCCACATTTTCTCACATTCCTTCCCACGGGCATATTCCCAGAGAGGATAAATACCCATTGCAAACCACTATAAAAAAAGGGGAAATAAAAAAAATTTCGAACTTCCCCCCATATCTTGCTCAAACCCCCTTCCTAAGATCTTGGAACTATACCTAAACAGTTGAAAAAATTTCTAATGACTCAAAAATCTAAGTCCCAAACCACATGGCTTCAAGAAAAATTTTTCTCCACTACGTCAGAAATACAGGGACATGACAGAAGCTATCAAATCCGCACGGAAGGAAATTTGAAGGGGTGAAATTTTCTGCGACTACTCAAAAGCCTTCGAAAAAACCATAGTATCATAAAACGCTAAAAAAAACGGAATGGTATGGTATTAAGGCCCTCCGGGAAAAATGGATCTCCTCCTATCTCATAGCAGGAAGCAATGTGTCCAGCTAGATTGAAATAAAGGATCATCAGGGCTGGGTAAATCAAGCTGGCCTACCAAGGGGTCTGTGTTGACCCCCTTTCCCTTTTCACTTCCTGTTAATGACCTACCAGAAAACTTTTACCTAGGAAAAAAAACGCAATTCGCTGATGACACCATGCAGTGGTAGCTAACAGTAAAAAGAATGCGGGGGACAAGAGCTAAACCAAACTGTTCTGAATAGGGGACAATAGAAACCCCCCAAAAAAATTTGCACTGAATTTAAAAAAAAACCATTGCAGTTACGTTCTCCTACGAGAAAAACAATTCAACCTAACATCCCGATAAAAATCGCACAAGAACCCAAAGGTCCTGGAGTATGGTTGCCCTAAAGGATAAATGGAAACACAAAAAATTACTATGTATGAAAAAACTTAAGCTCAGTTTGCTACGGGCCTCAAAGCTATCGCCCGGATTGCAACATTGATACGCAAACGAACGCTTACTTTGCACTGGTGCAAACCCGCTTACAATATAGTGATTTCTGGGGTGGAGGAACAGGAGGGCGCGAGCTTCAAACTTCAAAAACGACAGGCGTACTGGGGAAAGGGCTGCGCCCTCGGAATCGTGCAGAAAATGTTTAAAACCCCTAAAATACTCGCTGACCAACCTCTACATCCTGGCAGTAGCCTTATATATTCAAAAAAACCCTCACCTACTTTACAGCTGCCACAACCCTGACCCAACCCCAGGGAGCCGTAACATTTCTTGGAAGCATAGGCTACAGGGTTTGATTGCGCCCTCTACATCGGGGGATCAAAATTACAAAAAAAATTCCCAAAAAAATTCTCCAGTGTGCTAGCAAATTGTTTTTTAAAGAAGCCGGAATTGTTTTTATTAAAACGAGCCTTTTTTACGTACGTACGAACTACTGTACTGTAGAATATTAAAGCTAACAAATTTTTTGGTGTATTTTTTAACATTGTTACTGTTTTATGTTTTTTTTTTTCTGAAACAACCCTTCGATGTTCTTTTTTTCTTTTTTTTTTGGGGTGGCTTTTTTTTTTGCATCGATAGGGTTCTGTTTTTTAACGTGATTTTATCTTATTTTGCCATTTCTATATCACTACTACAAATTTCTTTTTTTCATTTTTTGCATTTTTAAACCTGCTTTTACCTCTTTTTAAAAAGTTTTTTTCTGAAAATTTTTAACACATACAGGTTAAAAACTTTTGGTGTGGTTTTGATTTGCTTTTTAAAAGGGTACGTTTTTTGCTGTCTCTTATGTTATATTGCCATATTTATATCTCTTAGGCCTTGACAAGTCCTCAATAATATTTGGGATTTTATTACCTCTTTACCTCTTTTCTTTTGTAAAATGTTTTTTTTCTGAACTTAACCCCTCCATTTGTAAAAAATTTTTCTAGTGGTTTTGATCTTTGCACCGATAGTCATAAATTGTTTTTTTTCCTATTCTATTTTACATAGCCATGTTTATGTCCCTTTTGACAAGTTTCAATATTCAGTGCCTAGTGCCCAAATAATGTAATTATGATTGTAAAATTATAAAAGTTCAATGAATTTAATTGAATTGAAATTGAAAAGCACAAAAAAAAACCAAAACGCCATTTTGTTGATGGGAATTGCTTCAATTTTTCTAACTCGCGCCTTGCGCAGGTTTTGGAGACTGCGTATCTACCTAAATAGTGTTCAAAATCTATGGTTGATTTTGACTAAAAAAGGAAACTTCGCAAACGCTTTTTCAGGCACGCTGTTGGTGAGCAATTTTTTAAAGAAAAAAAAGGAAAAGAAAGGGAGGGAAAAAAAAAAAAAAAAAAGAAAGGGGAAAAAAAGGGGGGGGGGAAAAAAAAAACGAAAAACTAAATTTATTTTCATGAGAAATTTTTTTTTCGATTGCGTTTTTAATTTTACAACAATATTAAAATTATAAATTAAGGCTGTGAAAAATCATTACATCGAAAAAAGGGGATGTTATAAGCAAAAATTTTTTTTAAAAAGAAAAAAAGTAAAAAGGATTTTCCCAAAATTTTTTTTTCGATTGCGTAAATTCACCAAAAAAATTTATTTTTAAATTAAAGGGTTTTTTGAAAAATCTTAAAAAAGGGAAAAACCGTAGGGGTTATAAGTCGGTCGAAAAAAGGTTTTAAAAATCGAAAAAAAAATCGTAAATTGCAATTTTCATGAAAAATAATTTTTCGTTTGCGCTCAAAAAGTGGCAGCTCTAAGCCCCAGAGATTTCAAAGGCCTCCAAAAAAATTGAGTTTCGGTTAAGCCGGAAATCGTTTTAAAAAAACAGCCAAAAATACAGAAAAAAGAAAAAAATCCCGTTTTTTTTCTCCATTTGTAGTAAAATGGAATCTTCGCTTCGCTCGCTAAGCTCGCTACGCTCATCCAAAATCGTGCATCAATTTTATTTATTTATATTGTTTTTTTCAATATTAAGAATATTTTTTCCAACTCTCCCAGCGACCATCGTCGTTTTTAAAATGGGCTTATATTTGGCGTTTTTGACTCCAAAAGCAAAAAATTACCGATTTTCGATTAACACGTTACCTTCGAGGGGAACATTACGAATGATTTGAGTCCCTTTTAAATATTGTTTGACTGATCGAATATACAAACGCATATCCCAACGTGTCACTTGGGCTGCATACAAAATGCGAATTTGGGCCAGTTTTGCCATTTCTATTCCACAGCCAGAAGCTTCCTAATTTTCCCTACACCGAATTCTTTCGAATTTCTTTAATTTTTGTGCTTTAACGTGTCTTCGTCATTGCAACCTCTTCCAAGGCCGAGGGGCGTCGATTATGCTTCATATATTTCGCATTTGTCTGCCTTTTTTTTTAAATGCTCACATCCAAAAGATACTATTTTAGTATCCTGCTTTATTAAAACTTGTCTTATGTGCTTTAATAAACAAGATTACCCCCATGCAGCAATATCAGCCATTAAGTTTTTTATTTGAATGTGCCTTGATTGTCGTTTTTTACTCCAAAAGGTAAATTCTGCCAAATCCGTTTTTCCCCCGTTACCTTTTTTAGAAATAAGGGGAACATCACGAATAATGTGAGTCCCTCTCAGCTTGTTTCACTGTCAAACTCAAAAAACGCATATATCCAACAGGTCACTGGACGGCCCCCAGTCCGCCACTGTGGGCCCGTTGGTGCCCTATTGGGAATTTCATCTTGGCACCATTGATTCAATCAATCATAGGGTCTAATAACTAGCTGTGCCAAGTGGATTACTTCTAGAATGAAATGCAAAATTCAAACCCCATCTGTGTTCCTTAACCCCCGAACTATAATGATCAAATTGATCTTGAACCCCACCCGCTTAAAAACCAGTAATGTTAGGGTCCGTAAACTTGTCCCCCCCACCAAAACTTTCGTCTCAAAAACATGTTCATAATTTTGCACCAATTATGCCCCCATTTTTGCCCCCAAGTCCCGAAATTTTGCACCCCAATACTTTCGGAGATACGGCCATTTCAAAAAAGGGGGGCTAAGTTTACGCTATCCCCCTAATGCGATTTTCAACTCAAAACTATGTGCATAATTTTGCACCAATTTATGCACCATTTTTCACCTAAGTCCCGAATTTTGCACCCTAATACTTTTTGGAGATACGGCCATTTCAGAAAGGGGGGGCTAAGTTTAACGCTGACCCCCCCTTTATGCAATTTCGACTCAAAACCAAGTGCATAATTTTGCACCAAATTTGCACCATTTTGCAAACCCAAGTCCCGAAATTTTTCACCCCAATACTTTCGGATATACGGCCGTTTCAAAAAGGGGGGCTAAGTTTACGCTATCCCCCCAATGCGCATTTTAACTCAAAACTATGTGCATAATTTTGCACCATTATGCACCATTTTGCACCCA
>JAMZAV010010925.1:0-21436 GCA_024449915.1 Sweltsa coloradensis | reverse complement strand
GGTACTAACGTTCAAAGCCCACGCAAGCCAACCCGTCTGACAAGGATATTCGATTTTTGGTAACTGACTCTATAAAAAGACGTATGTTTGAATTATGTTTACCCTATGGGGACAAAACAACCTTTTTGAGGGCCCTTCGGGTGACCTAACGGTTAAAGCCCCAACGCAGCTCGTCTGACGAATGATATTCGTTTTCCTGGTAACTTTTTATACAACATGACGTATGTTTAAATCATGTATACCTATTGAGGGCAGATTTGACTTTTTTTGGGGGGCCCACTTTGGGGGCGTCTGTGGGTCAACGGCCCAACGCAGCCCGTCTGACGAGTGATATTCGTTTTTTCTGGTAATTTTCACTATAAAATGACGTTTGTTTGAATCACGTATACCTCATGAGGGCAGAGTTTGACTTTTTTTGGGGCCCACTTTGGGGGCATCTGACGGGTCAACAGCCCAACGCAGCTCTTTGTACAAGTGATATTCTTTTTTGGGGCTAACTTATTTTATAAAGTTTTCGTATGTTTTAATCATGTATACTTAATAGGGGCAGATTTGACCCTTTTTGGGCCCACTTTGGGGGCGTCTGACGGGTAAACGCCCCCACGTTGACTCGTAAGACGCGCATTTTTGAAAATGTCTTGAATTTCCGCTTCTAACTCCAATGGTCCAAACATATGTACCTTATGAGGCAATAGAAACTGTCACTGGCTCTCGGTCTATTAGGCCCTGGAAAGATTGTAGTGCTCTAAATCCATCCAAAGAAACATAATATAGATACGAATACGTTGGTTTAACAAATTTAAAGTTGTGGTCTGCAAAACAACTTAGTTTCTTCAATCGATACACGATTGTTGTGGGCCTAAAGAATAGTAGCAAAATTGATTTCAATGTCAATTCAATATTATCAAGGAACATGTTGTACAATGTACATTTTCATATCATACAACGACACAGTGTTTAGTGAAGTGTCTTTTCAGGTTTTTAAATACTACTCCAAGTTTATTTATGAGACGAGGGAGCGAAGGGACCAAGTCTTTCCATTCACCATAAATGAGACTTTGTCTGTTCTGAATCTGTCTGTCTTTGAGTTCACTCCAGAAGGGTCGAACTGCTGACCAGATTTAGACGAAATTTTAAACAGACATCCGTTACTAGTCCTTAGGGTGTAGTTAACATTTTGAGCAAAATACATTACGATTCACACTCACAAGAAATAATATATTGGAGAATGTCGCATTTATTAAGCGAGCGAAGCGAGCGTTTCCATTTGACTCTGCCGGAAAAATTAGTCACTGGTTTTGTTTTTTTTTGTTTTTTGTTTGTTTGTTTGTTTGTTTGTTTTTTTTTTGTTTTTTTTGTTTGTATGTCTCGCGATAACGTTCGAACGGAGGCTCGGATCGAGTTGAAATTTTCACCATCCGCAAGCTTTGTTCTCGATTGAATGCCATTAGTTTTGTGGAAAAATCGTTCAAAAGTTAAAAAGTTACATTAAAGTTAATCGAAAGTTTTTTTTTCAAACTCAACGGCGACAAAATCTGAGATAGCCAAATCATTTAGAATGTCCGTCCGGTCACGAATATGTTAATTTTATTTTGATCCGATAAGTAGTGTAGATGGAAATTACATTATAACAAAAGTAACGTTGCCATGGCAACGGAAAGACGCGCGAAGTTACTAATGCACTGCCACCTAGAAGCTATCAAAATACTTTCGAGGAAGCAGTCTATTATTTGTCACAAAGAGTTTAAATAGTTTTCCCAAGGAGTCAAGGTCCTCTAGATGGCGGTGGATTTAAAGTAAGATTTAAACACGGGTTTACCCAAATACCTTGGCAATAATAAATAATACTGGAAACGCGAACGTCGTAAATTTTTAAATTAAAAAAAAATGTGCAATGTGGGTCTAGCTATAGCCGTGCTCGCTTATCAACGCGTCCAACTGAGCGTTTCCTAGTTTTAATCGAGAATGTATTGTGAAAGCGGTTTTATTCCTTCATGATCGAATAATGCGTGTAAAATCATGTTTTGAATGTCAGGCGGTGAATGCATGCAGTGACCAAGGTGTAACAAATCTCCACGCTCAAGGTCCCCCAAAATTACGCTGGGAGATATAGTAAACCTTGCAATCGTTATTTAAAACCAAAACATGTTTTACAATTTTTTAAGCGAGCGAAGCGAGCGTTTCCATTTGACTCTGCCGGAAAAATTAGTCACTGGTTTTGTTTTTTTGTTTTTTTGTTTTTGTTTTTTTTTGTTTGTTTGTATGTCTCGCCATAACGTTCGAACGGAGGCTCGGATCGAGTTGAAATTTTGACCATCCGCAAGCTTCGTTCTCGATTGAATGCCATTAGTTTTGTGGCAAAATCGTTCAAAAAGTTAAAAAGTTACATTAAAGTTAATCGAAAGTTTTTTTTCAAACTAATCGGCGACAAAATCTGAGATAGCCAAATCATTTAGAATGTCCGTCCGGTCACGAATATGTTAATTTTATTTTGATCCGATAAGTAGTGTAGATGGAAATTACATATAAACAAAAGGAACGTTGCCATGGCCCAAAGAAAAAACGCGCGAAGTTTCTAATGCACTGCCACCTAGAAGAAATCAAAATACTTTCGAGGAAGCATTCTATTATTTTTCAACAAAGAGTTTAAATAGTTTTCCCAAGGAGTCAAGGTCCTCTAGATGGCGGTGGATTTCATCCACAAGTAAAGGTTTATTACACACGGGTTTACCCAAATACCTTGGCAATAATAAATAATATTGGAAACATGGCCTGTGGACAGCGAACGTCGCAAATTTTTAAATTTAAAAAAATGTGCAATGTGGGTCTAGCTATAGCACGTGCTCGCTTATCAACGCGTCCAACTGAGCGTTTCCTAGTTTAATACAATCCACAAATTAAAATATCTATCTCGTCCGGGGTTTGAACCCAGGTCTACCACATACCGGGTTTATAATTGCCTTCGACAACTAGACTAGGAAAACGCCAAAGTCGTTGTCGACATGACTAGTTTTTTTATTGATATTTTGAAGATAAACGTTGTTGATATTCGGGGATTTTATTCATTTTTTTTTTTTTTTTAAAGCGAAAGTGAAGGTTAATTTTCAAAATATTCACTAAATAATATTTATTAAAAATGTTTGCGTGTGTGGGCCCAGCTTTAGGCTACTGTTGTGTGCTGCACGTGGTGACGGCGGCCGGTTAAGTGTCGCGAGGGGTGAGGGGCACTACCGGACCAGACAATTAGGATACTATCTTGAGAAGATGTTTTTCTCGAAAAGTTTTGATGTCGCATCTCAGACCGTCATCACTATTCCTCACTCCACTGCCTCCTAGATGTTGCTCGTGGCTCCTCGTAAGCAACATCTAGGAGGCAGTGCCATTTGATATTTAACTACTGTTAGGCTAGATTAGCAGTCGGTGGTCCACTTCCGTTACAATTAGAAGCCATCTTGAAATGACAGATTACATGTTAATCAAATGGGAGCGATTTGTAGCCCAAATAGTTGTCAAGATTGCCGCCAGGTTGACAGGTAAGCATACTAGACTTTAACATCAAATGATTACTAAATTCCCTTATGCAATAACTTCTTATTGTTTCTGTTTGTTTAATACCATGCTGCACAAGCTAAAACCATATCAAACGATCCAGTAAAATACTTTATTGCTTTAAAAAAGCATAAATTAAAACGCCAAATCGCCATCTTGAACTGGATTTTCGACGCTTCAATTTGCTACGCTCGCGCCTGTGCGGAAGTATTGGACACTGCTAATCTAGCCTACAAGGGGTTTAATATCAATGGGCAGTCTCCTAGATATGAGTTTTTCGAGTTTTGTATCGTCTGGCAAATAAAATCGTACACCAACTGTTCTTTTTTAGAAATCTATTTGCCCTTATAACTGAAGTTGAAGCTGCGGTTGAAGATAAAGATGTTTAGAAACTATATCCAGAAAACCGATTCACAAAATTTAATTTTGCACTAGCTGTGCTGTCCAGACTATTGTCGAAAACGACATATTATGCTGGCCGATAGTGAGGTTATGTCCCGACCAATATTTTTTTGCTGTTTTATTAAAGGTACTCTTTCATTCAGCCAACTTTCATGGACTCTTTTAAGGTTTTGACCCTAGGGTGATTACAATAGCCTTAGTCCAAATCTACTAAAACTATCGTCCTTATAACTTATAGAGTTGAGAAAGCTGTACTGCTGTTCTGTACATACTAACATCTAGATCGCACTGACAAGGATGAAACTGTGAACCACCCTATAAAATATTTCCTCGCTTCTTCAAAAGATTTTAAAAACGAGAACATCTTTTGTCTGTCTGAATAAAATCATCGTTTCTTCTATTTACTTTTCCAATACCGTAACTCAATGTTCGTAACAAAACCATCGCGCGGAGGCCTCAGAAGTATCTGGAACCTCGTTCCAAATCTAGTGAATATATTTTAATAAATATCGAGATGTATCGATATTATGGAGATCGATTCAAAGCCATCTCGGGTTGTAATGGTCTCTTGCCCCGCGGGGGGTAGGGGTAGTGGTAAAGGGGGGGGGAGCTTAGTGCGTCCTACAGGGGCTCAAGCTATTCCTCTCGGTGAAGCGTCGTGTACAAAATGTCTTGTTATACTTACCAGGCCGCTTCGCGAACGCGTTTTTTAGTCGCGTTGAAGGATGAGCTTTTCTTTAAGTTTTAAGTATGCGTGGGATCTCTTTACTTCTTCAAGTTCCATTGCAAAATCATTTTTGTTAAATTAGGATAATTTTTGTAAAGTAGTAGCCTACTAATTGCAATGGTAATTTGAATGTGAAATATCTGGATGCCAGAATACTTGCTTTTTGTACGCATTGTAGGTGATTGTTGGTGTTGATTGTTGAAGTTTCTATTGTTACTTGTTAATTTTTATACACCTCAAAAATCTCATATTAAAACCTTTATTTCTATGGATTCTGGCTAACTTTTCCACTTTTTCTTTCAAAATGCAATACATCACCATTACTTTAATGACCATGTGAAATATAAACGGTGTAGCCCCACCGAATATTACCCCCAAAAATTACATTTAACCATATTATCTAGACAAGAGTAAAATACCACACAAAAAATAACTGATTAAAAATTTATGTCTGGTACATGTGACTTTACACGATTTTTTAAAAGCTTTTTGATCTTGAAATTTGCGAACATTTGCGTTTTGGTGAATTTCTTCAATCGGCTTCAACCTAGCTATCTTTTTTTATTTCATCTAGATACTGGATCATCATACCAATCTATATTGGTTATTTAAAAAATTGTAACTGCAGAAATTTACAATCAAACACGCAAAAAAAAAGCATTTCGATCGACTTTTTTTGACCGAACCTCTCGCCCAAAACCAAAATGCAGAAGTTGTACAGAAATGGTAGACGCGTACGTTCTAAGGGACTAATATTTTTTTGTCAAAATCCTCGAAGGTCACGGGGCATAAAGATAGTCTCAATGTTATTTCTTATGGGACCTCGGATGAATACCCGGGTATCTACTCTACCCGATAAACTATGATTATGTGACAGGCTTACAGGGTTGGCTTGGGCGCTTTGATTTACTGTCCCCCACTGAAAATCAGTTATATAACTAAATGGGTAGACTCTATACAATTTATTATTAATATTATTTATTTATTTATTTATAAGTCTAGTGTAAGTAATTGTTGGGGTATTTTTTGAAAGATTGTGTTTAATATGAGATTGTCGTGGTTCGTTAGCGTCTCTGCTTCCAATGCAGAAGGTCCAGGGTTCGATTCCCGCTGTACTCAGAAGTTTTTTTAACTTCTGATTTGGACTTACGTCCATCAGTTATCGCCTAAAGAGTTTGCAGCAACGAGGCACATAACAAATTCTAAGTTGGTTCTGAATCAGCTTTGTTGATTCTGTTTATAATTAAATAAATAACAAAGAGCATTCAGACAAATTAATACAAAATATTAAATAAATATCCTTGCTTGATTATGGTTCTAATTGTTCGCTTTTGCCTGAATGAGACGTTGTTCATGAAAGAGCTGAGCTGTGATCTAAAATACCGGTTCTTCCCCTGATTGCGAGCAATGCTCACGCCAGTATTCGTGTTACTCCGATCTACACCAATCTACACCAATCTGCACCACTTGACGGATCAGCTGTTGACACCAGTATCTCGTGTTACGCGACGTTACTCCATTCTACACCAATCTGCACCACTTGACGGTTCAGCTGTTGACGCTTGTATCTCGTGCTACTCCATTCTACACCAATCTGCACCACTTGACGGATCAGCTGTTGACGCGATTACACCCGACTCGGAGATAGCCACCCCTTGTTGTGTTAGGGGTCGTATTACACCCCAGGACCTTTGATCTCGTTCCCGCGGGGTAGTAGCCTCGCCTAGTTCCCGCGGGGCAGCAGCCTCGCAATCTTGATGGAATTATCATTGATGAGCGTAATGAGCGGAGCAAACATCGATTTGACTGTATCACTTTTAAGAGGGCACATTTGGCAGTTAGCAAATAGCTATTCGCTCGGCCAAGAAGCATCCGACGTATATGAAACTTTGCAAAGTTGGCAATGAAGCATATATGGACAGCCCTAATCACGATTATAGTCAATTTTGGACTTTTAAAACAAAAATAAAAATTCGTGAAATCTATTTTATTTCTTATAAATTGTTTTAAAACAAATTAAAGAAATGTATTACCATAGAGTACTATATTTCCACTTTCGTGACATATGTTCAAAATTTCAAACACCTGTGGTGTCAGTCGGCCGAGCGAACAGCAATAATTTGCCTAAAACGCATTTCCTATACACTCTTAAGATAATCTCCTGTGTTTATGTTTGTTTACATTAGCCTCGTTGAATTTGATGCCATTTTAAAGATTTCTTTTTTATTAACGTCATTAATGTTTTTGTGAATGACGCAACGTTCCAAATTCCAAGGATCATTCATAACTTTTCAGATTACAACTTACAAGATATCCAATCAAGGTTATAATTTGTTTTAGTGAAATTACATACTTTACGAATGTATTTTTTGTGGCTCGTTGGTCTTGTTAGCGTCTCTGCTTCTAATGCAGAAGTTCCAGGGTTCAATTCCCGCTAAAGTCAGAAGCTTAAACTTCTGTTCTGTCTTTAGAATTTTATAAACGGTGATTTGAGCCGTACTAGCAACGAGGCACATAATAAATTCAAAGTTGTTCTGAATCGGCCTTGTTGATTCTGGCGTTGATCCGCGGGTGTTCGCACTGTCCATACCACTAGAGTCGATAAAGAAGTTTCCGGGGAAACTTCTTTATCGACTCTGATACCACTGATTGCTTTATTTCCTATTACATAACATTACATTTTATGCGGAGAGGAATTCATGGAGCGAGTATAAACTTTTGGATATAAGAAATGATTTCATGTAAGACTTAAAAGTACATTGTTGTGTTGTTGGGATTCGAACCCTGTACCTTCTGCCTTGAGAGCAGGGAGAGCAGCCCCTAGAATAACATCACGCTCGCGTGTGCAAGTGTGCCCCCGTCATGTACCCTAATATCATTGTTTTCCTCCCCCTCCCTCTACACTAAGCTTATTTCGCTCCAATCTACAGTAATTTATACAATATGGTCCCGCGTATCTGATATCTCGTGTTACCCCATAATAATTATTTCTTCTGGTGTGATGCGTGGTTTAAACCCAATCATCGCCGGGCTAATCCTGGCATTGTGTGTGTGTGTGTGTGTGTGTGTGTGTGTGTGTGAGTCCCCCCCCCCCCCCTCCCCCCCTGTATAAACATGCAGCTCTGCTGGGTCGAGTGACATTAAGGGCTTAGTGGACAGAAGCGCCCGCCGTGCTACAGGGGGGGGGGGGGGGTATTAGAACGCAATATCACTACGAGTTAAAATCATATGAGGCGTCTTGGGGGTGGGGACGTGGAAGGGGGGGGAGATTCCTTCATAGGGGGACCCACAAAACGATTCGATCAGTGTTGGGTAAGTGAGTTGTCCTAAAAATGTGACAGATTCAAAGTTTAAACAAAATCATAGCACGTAGCCTGCTGGTAACTAAAAGTAAATAGGGAATTTTTATAATTATTTTATAGTTCTACTGGGTTAAGGCCGCCCTCCTTTACACCAAAGTATCTTATTTTCTTGGAGAATGATTTTATTTATATATTTTGGCGGGAATAAACGGGTCATACGTCACCAGCCTTCACGATACCAGTCAACCAATCACGTAACGATACATCAAGTAACTCGCTTTCAGCGATTATATGTGCTGTAGAAGCACATTTTGATATCTTGTTTGTTCTTATATGCTAAATATTTTATTTTGTACATTTAGTTTATCACAACGTAAACTTTTAATTGCATTGCAAATCCAATGTTGATTATAATATACTAGGAAAAATACATCAACTATTGTTTATTGTTGGCAATTGTTGTATGAACCAAAGACTTTGGTAAAAGGAGGGAATTTCGCCGTTTATCTAGGCGGCCGTGTTCGTCATGAGGGCCGGTGACGTAGGCAGCCGTTTCAAAATAAATGCGCGGGAAATTTTAAATGTCAAACTTTGACCCTCAATAGATATGGAACGATTAACTTTAAAAACCTTTAATAAACGTTTATATCATTTTTAGACGAATATCTATATATAACACATACTTTTACCGATATCGTAAACATATGCAAATTCCTTATTGTTTGTGCTCCTATAGTAATGGTAATGCACTGAGGCTATTTGGGCACTGATAACTCTACCAGGCCTATTGAGTGCCCTAAACCTACAATAACAAGGCTTTTCTTTTTCTTTTTCTTTTTCTTTTTCTTTTTCTTTTTCTTTTTCTTTTTCTTTTTCTTTTTTCTTTTTCTTTTTCTTTTTCTTTTTCTTTTTTTTCTTTTCCTACACCTTTTTTATATTTGATTCATTATTTAATTGCATTAGTATCCTTTTTATTTGTTATCAAAATTGTTGTGTTTTAATGAATTTTAGTTGTAATGATACTATTTCAAATATTTACTTAAACTGTAGTTCATTGTTGTGTCTGCATCTATGTAATTAGATTTATTTAGTTGTCCTCCTTTGTAAATCAGTTTTATAACTGAATAGGATGGACGTTAAATAAATAAATAAATAAATAAATAAAATAAATAAATAAATAAGTTGGAGACGATGAGTGGTGAGAGATGAGGGTGAAAAACAAATTACAAACACCCGATGCCCTATGCGGGATTCGAACCCACGTCCTCGTAGTGTCACACGCTACGGACCGTCGCCCTCTATGAGCCACCGCGGACGACATCTAAAGGGTTATCAAAATATAAATCAATCAATTCGTAGTTACAAAGCTGATTTTCAGTGGGGGACTTTAATTTGTTTCGTGTTGACCAAGCCACCCCGACCCTTTGGGCTGCAACGCCATCGATAAGTGAACAATGTCATTGAAAGATAGGTAATATTAGTTTATATTCAGAAATTGTAACAATCCATCCCGACCGTGGTTCGAACCCGGGTCTCACACATCCCAGGTAGGCGCCTTAGCCAACTAGACCACCGATTCTGTATCTTTAACTTTTGTATATAGCCTACCTGGAATGTAGGAGACCCGGTTTCGAACCCTCGTCGGGATAGTTTTGTAATTTCTGAATAATTGTATGTAATATTAACAATTCCACTTATTTATTGATTTATTTAACGTATATCCTATCCTATTCAGTTAAAAAACTGATTTACTAATGAGTTAAAGGGGTGTTTCCCGGCATGATTCCCCCCGCAGGCTACGCTCGTACGAAGATGGCAATTTCCGACCTCCTACAGTAATAGTATATCATGTTCCTCGTTGCTAGGACGGCTCCCAAGTCACCGTTTACACATTCCTAGGTCAGAAACTGATGGACTTGAGTCAACATCAGAAGTTAAAAAACTTGTGTTTCAACCGGGAATCGAACCCTGGATCTTCTGCAGTGGAAGCAGAGACGCTAACCACAAGACCAACAAAGGGTTGTGTTTGTTGACGTTGTTAATTAGTTTAGTACTCTCTGCAAGGAGTGGACTTTGAACTGAACCCATGCGAGCGAGCGATTGACTTACCTGTTTGGCCACACTCAATGACGCATCATGCTGTGCCGTAGGTAGGTCGTGGTTGTAGGCCTCACTACACTGTCAGTTAGTGACCAGTCTTGTGCCGAGACGGCTGTGTTGTGACCTGTGAGTGGCTTAGTGAGTGAAGTGGAACTAAACACAAGCAGCATGCGGATATTTCAAGGCAAGTTGATTTCATTCATATATAGTACGATCTTATTAGGATATTATGTATGTGTTAATCATTGAGTAATTACATTGTACTAATTAGTAAATATGATACCGGTATGCTATAAATAAATAAATAAATAAATAAATAAATAAATAAATAAATAAATAAATAAATAAATACATAAATAAATAAATAAATAAATAAATAAATAAATAAATAAATAAATAAATAAATTCGTATTTAGAGTCTACCCACTCAGTCATATAACTGATTTTCAGTGGGGGACAGTAAACCAAAGCGACCAAGCCAACCCTGTAGGCCCCGACGCAATCGACGAGTGAGCGATTACCAACCAAAGATCGATATTTGTTAATAGGAAATATAGCAATCAGTGGTATGGACAGTGCGAATACCCGCTGATCAACGCCAGAATCAACAAGGCCGATTCAGAACAACTTTGTATTTATTATGTGCCTCGTTGCTAGGACGGCTCCACAAATTCCTAAGATAAGAACTGATGGACTTAAGTCCAAATCAGAAGTTAAAAAACTTCTGACGGGAATCGAACCCTGTACTTTCTGCATTGGAATCAGAGACGCTAACCACAAGACCAACGAGCCACATACGTGCATTTGTAATATGCAATGCAACGCGTATGCAGCTCTTGCCTAGTATGACCGTCGCTTGGAACACGTCTATACTAGTCTGTCAAGAACTTAAGTATAAAGGCTCAAGGCTCATTCATAACCAACTTAGGCCTCTAACTTAGCAGCTAACTTAGCCTCTAACTTTAGGTTGCTGTTCATGATAGATATTTAGGCCGCTAACTTAACAGCCACTGCCTCCTAGATGTTGCTCGTGGCAGAGTGCTTTACAGCCATACCGTCGCCTCTAACTTTAGGTGGCTGTGCATGATAGATGTTTTTAAACCAATCACAACACAGATTTGCAGTGTTTACTTTTATCGCGCCAATGCTTGACATACAATAACATTCAGCATTCAGTAAGTAGGCCTAGCCTAGCTCTACTTAGGTAGCATTATAGAATTGATTGACTATAGACTGTACAGTTTATTAAACAATAATTGATGGTAAAAATAATAAACGTATTTATTTAAGACAACGTGACGTAAGCCTTACATAACCTCACATGGCCTAGCCCTAGCTGGGGGCTAGGCCTAGTACCGCAATAAACGATAATAATACTGACGGTCAGTTGACATTTCTGCCCCAATCGATAGCCAAATGTTTTCTTTTATATTCTTATCTTTGTATAAAGACGAAGATTTTACATATAGCAGTGGCCTTTTCATGAATTCGTTCAATAGCTTCCATTTTTGCTGTTTGTTTACGTTTTCAATCGGATATGACCGGAAATTGTCAGCTCGAGTCTCTCTCTGATTGGTTAAAAGCTTAATGTTAAGTTAGCTGCTAAGTAAAACCTTGGAGTTTGCAAACTTTCGGTTGCTGATAAGTGTAAGTTAGAGGCTAAGTTTTGGTCATGAACAGACGTGTTGTTTTCCATAAGACAAACCTTTAAGTTAGAGGCTAAGTTAGCTACTAAGTTGGTTGTGAATGCACCTTCATTCATAACCAACTTAGGCCTCTAACTTAGCAGCTAACTTAGCCTCTAACTTTAGGTTGCTGTTCATGATAGATATTTAGGCCGCTAACTTAACAGCCACTGCCTCCTAATAATGTGTAGGAGACAGTGCTTTACAGCTACCGTAGCCTCTAACTTTAGGTGGCTGTGCATGATAGATGTTTTAAACCAATCACAACACAGATTTGCAGTGTTTACTTTTATCACGCCAATGCTTGACATACAATAACATTCAGCATTCAGTAAGTAGGCCTAGCCTAGACCTACTTAGGGAGCATTATAGAATTAATTGACTACATACTGTACAGTTTATTAAACAATAATTGATGGTAAAAATAATAAATGTATTTATTTAAGACAACGTGACGTAAGCCCTACATAACCTCACATGGCCTAGCCCTAGCTGGGGGCTAGGCCTAGTGCCGCAATTTCTGCCCCAATCGATAGCCACATGTTTTCTTTTATATTCTTATCTTTTTTATAAGACAAAGATTTTATATATAGTAGTGGCCTTTTCATGAATTCATTCAAAAGCTTTTCATCGAACAATAGCTGATGTTACTTGGGATCCATTTTTACTGTTTGTTTACGTTTTCAATCGGATATGACCGGAAATTGTCGGCTCTAGTCTCTCTCTGATTGGTTAAAAGCTTAATGTTAAGTTAGCTGCTAAGTAAAACCTTGGAGTTTGCAAACATTCGGTTGCTGATAAATGTAAGTTAAAGGCTAAGTTTGGTCATGAACAGACATGTTGTTTTCCATAAGACAAACCTTTAAGTTAGAGGCTAAGTTAGCTACTAAGTTGGTTGTGAATGGCCCTTAATCGCTCCCTAGTTTTTGCCTTTACGAATATTTGTTTTGTTCTTTTGTAACCTTAGTGTGTCATGTATTCTCAAGTCCGTGGTATCTCCTACGATTAGAGCACTGGTCCGAAGCGTTTGGCTCTACGAGGACGTGGGTTCGAATCCCGCGTTAGGCAAGCTTTTTTTGTGATCGTCCTTCATCGTCATCTATGACCACTGATCGTCTCGAACAGCCTTGGTGCAATGAGACGTTAACATAACAATCTTATGTAGAGTAACTCGCCATTGTTTTTTGGGGGGCGAACATTTTTGGGTACAGTCAGTGGTGTCATCCAAACATAACTAATAAGTATACGCTCTTTCCTGATATGGGAACAATGGGGGGGGGGGGGGGGTAGCCTCCCGGTTGATGCGGGTCCGGGCCCACAGCCCCGGAAAAGTTTTCAATCTAGGAGTGTGATTGGAGTATTTTGACGTTTTATTTTGACATGAACCTTATAAAAGATGTAGGTTGAAAAAATTGCAAAATAAGAAAATATATCAATATTTATATAATATCTCAATGAATGCACATATAAAATAAAAGTGGTGCCCCCCCCTCCCCCCCCTCCCCTCCCGTAGTTACGCCACTGATCATCATCAAGTTGTAATTGTGCGTGTGCGTGTGCGTGTGCGTGTGCGTGTGCGTGTGCGTGGTGCGTGTGCGTGTGCGTGTTGAGTACAAGTTTAACAATGTGTTCTAGCGTATTAGTGTCACTATATTGAATTGAAATGTCCCTATAATTTATCGTTTACCATTAGAACCACAAGAAATAACACACAACTTAGGGTTTTGGTGGAATGGAAAAAATAAATGATACAAAATGCAAAGTTTGACAAAACTAATGCTAAATATTAAATTGCTAAATTTGTGCCGAGTATGCCGGGGCATTGCGCGCCTAGCCCTGTTAGAGGGTTGAAACTAAGAATATCCGGCGGACAGTCGAGCTACATGAGAAACCTATTCCATTACTACCTAGCTACGTACAGTGGTACGCGGGGCAAGACCCTTTCAATAGCGGCGCAGATATTTAGTAAATATACGTATTTTTGAAGTATAATTTGTGTATGTTTTAGAAGAAGAGGACCCCCCCCCCTTATCATCGATATGCCACTCTGCCTAGGTACCAATTACCTAAATTCTGATTTTGTGGATTTACATTTTTTAACTTTGTGGTTTGTTGGAATAATAAACCACTGACAATTTAAAATATTTAAATTATTTCTCTTTTTATTACAAGCAGGAATTAATAAATAATTATTTAAATATAATTTCTTGGGTGCACTTTCTCTCTCTAGTGACCATCCATCTGTCTTGATTATGTTTTAATTCTACAGACAATTTCCCTCTTGTGTATCTTGTTCCGTTCCTAACCAAACCGGGTTCGCTGGTGAGTAGCTTTTCCGTTTCCGAGTTTCATACAGCCAACTAAACTCATTTCGCGAAGCCCCCGCTCTAACCCCCCCCCCCCCCCGCCCCCCACGACGCCGCCCGCCTCGCCGTCGAGTTGAATTATATTCTGGACACGAGCTCAGTTTAGGAGAACCCCAACCCCCCACCCCAACCCCCACCCATTCAACTAAAAGCGAGCGTATACTTTACTTGGAATAATTTATCTGCCTTTCTTAACAAAACGTAAATCAAGTTTATCGCTCAGTGGATCGTCTTGGAAACACCGCCACTTAGAGCCGAGATATTTGAAAACGTTCGAAGTAATCTCACCGCCTTAGGTAGCTTAGTTGCAGCTCAAGGTTGCGGCGGTTCAGAAGGCGGTGGCTCCTGTCTTCAGGTATTACCTAGGTTTATGGTATGGGTTAGAGTACTTAGGTTGGTTTGTCAATTCAATTGATGACTTCTCGTCTGTACCAACTGCTGTGAGGGGAAAGCTATAGATGCATCAACATCGGTTCTTAAATATGTAAACTATAGGGAAGAATTATAACCCTATTATAGGGCAATAAGGTGGGACCCAAAATTTTGCTTTCTAACTCAACAATTTGATATATTTGTGGTTTTAAAAAAGAATTTTAGAATTTTAGAAGATTTTTTACCTTATCCTTTAAGAAATTAAATGCTGATTTTGGATTCCAAATTGACATCAAATTTGGAAAAAAATTCAAATTCGCTTTTATTTTCAAAAAATCATTTTTGCAATATTTATTCTTTCCCATTTTTATTTCAAGTTCAAATTGAATCTATTACATGCGAACAAAATATCCGTGACATACAGGAAATGAGTGTATTTTTGTGTTTTGATTCACACTTTGATTTTTAAACCATTAAACAATTCTTCTAATCATTAGAATTTAATGAGAAAAAATTCTTCCAATTCCGAACAAAACAAGGGGCAGCTTTTTACCCGGATTAAAAGGATGAAAAACTGTCAGATTTAATTGTGTAAATTTTTAAAAGTGGTGGTAAGAATACTTACTGGTAACCTATAAAGGGTTTGGCCTAACGTATCTTTATGGCGTTTTCCATTGGCATGAACTCGGCGAGTGCAGAGATGTCATTGTTGTCAACCTCCATTTGAATAACATTACAAAATTGAACAAATGAAAAGACAAGTGGCAATCCAGTGCGCACTAGTGCGACCTGAGTGCGGCCAATGGAAAACGCCACCTAGGTGCCCGTTAGGGCGCCGCAGCCAAGCCGCGGTGCGCTACACACTCAAGCACCTTATACACCAAGCAGAGTTGTAACGTGATTTCGAGGTGTTGCCGAGCCGTCATGTAACGTGATGTGAACTTGAAAACTATCACAATCGAGGGGATTTAGGTACCTGACAACACATGCCAAATTTTATTGGGGTACGATTATTCCTTCTTGGTGTAAAAATGGCTTGAAACATACTCAAAATCACTTTAAGGATGTTAGCTACTGCTACTGCTACTGCTACTACTGCTAACATCTAATACGTCGGCCCGCGATTCTGACCAGACGGGTGGGACTACAATGTTCATATTTTACATGGACATTAAGGTTATAGAAATATAGTCTCTTTTGAAAAAACAAGTTGAAAAAGTTTGTTGGAAGGCTTCCAAATAAGGGTTTTAAAATAAGCCTTAAACACTAGGCATACAATCAACAAGTAACCATAGTTACTTGACACTTGTTGACGGTATAAGCAGAGTTAGGCGGGAAAGTGCGATACGTAAACAAATGGCGGACATTTTAAATTTGCTTCTATGTGTGAAACGAGAAAAGTTGTCATTATACTCTCATAAAACAAATCAGAAACCGTCCCTGACCTAGGCCCAGATGTAGAAAATTATTTATAATATAACAGTGTAGGTCTAAAGTTCCATTCGGCTATAGGACTAGATAAAATTAGTACTTACATTACATGTTTGACAAGCCTAGCCAACCCTAGGCCAGCACAACATAGTTCTGTCACACAATACACACAAAACACAATGTCGAAGCAAGGTGTCGAATAATATGAGCTTGCTCATCTGTTTGTTTACATAATTGCACAATCAAATCATTTCATGCAACTCGTCTTTCGATTGGCCCGCGTTTATGAAGGCACTGCAATCTAGAATAAATATAGAACTTTTTCGAGCTCTTTGCTACACGCAAATCTTTTTAAAGTGTTTGGATTTCGTGATACTCTTTCAACTCACAACCCATGACGTTTTCCACGATACCGTTCAAGAATACCAATTCCTTCGAAAACGAAAACGACTTCGTTTTCAAATTGCGTTTTCAACTCATCTCCCACGAACTCAAGAATTGGGGTCCAGTCCTTATACCGTCGTTATACCATGGTTATACCACCTATACCCAGGATGTACATGAATCCGGGTCTAGATATTTTACATCCTATTGTTATTGCTAATACCATAAAAATTAAATCAACTTTGATAAAAATATTATATTTTAACAAATAATTTTGTAATGGAACTTGAAAAAGTAATGAGATCACACACATAACAAAAACTTGTAGAAATACAGCCAAACCTTACACACTCAAAAGGAATGAGATCTAAAAAAAGGGCCAAGCTCATCTACCCTTCCACATTTGCGCATTCTTAATTCATAAACGTACAGTGTCCCATAACAGCATCCTCGAAAAGCTTGGCAAAATAGAATTTGCATGTTTACGTTTAAATTAATTAGAAAAAAAGAACTTGGATAAACTATTACGTTAAATTAATAATCGCAAATTCTATTTTGCCAAGCTTTTCGAGGATGCTGTTATGGGACACTGTACGTTTATGAATTAAGAATGCGCAAATGTGGAAGGGTAGATGAGCTTGGCCCTTTTTTTAGATCTCATTCCTTTTGAGTGTGTAAGGTTTGGCTGTATTTCTACAAGTTTTTGTTATGTGTGTTAGTTATTCCACAACATTCAAGACCACTTTCTGACTACGATCATATTTAATTGTTATTGTTTATAAAATATGTCAAGTCATAAAACGTTTCACACATAATTAAGGCGGAATTAAACAGGGAAATGGGCTCAATTCTATCTTATTCCAAAATGGCTTCTACAAAAGAGATGATTGTCAAAAAAGAGTTTAATTAATTAAAAATTAAAAATGATTAAAACTCTAAATTATATCACTTGTAGAAGCCATATTGGAATTAAATTTGTTTGTGGAAATTGAAATTGAGGGCTCGTGTCTAAACGTTTTGACAGCCCTGTTAAGAATTGGGTAGCTCAATTTTTAAAATTATTATTATTTACGATTTTTGAACTTACAAAAATGTCTGTAAACTGTAAATTTGTTTCTTTAGTATAGCGAAACATGAATGATTATGAAACATAAAGAGTTGTGATGGATGCCTATCGCCTACAAACAAATGCGTACACAGTCTTGCCTCTTGACATGCCAATGCCATTATCAGGCCAATAATAACAAATTAACAGGCCATATAGATGTTTTTAGCCTACTAGGCTACTGGCCGCTCAAATGTCTCGCTCTCACACGCTGGTCTCGTAAGTCGTAACTTATATTTGTAATTGGTAAATAATGGTCTGTGCGAGTCCTGGTTTTTGAGTTCGAGTCCAGTCCGAGCACTAAAACTAACTCGAGTATCGAGTACTTGACTTGTTTTCACTCTTACTCTTTGACTTTACTTACAATATGTACAGTATTACTTTTATTTATTGATGTTTGTCTGTATGTAGGCTCCATAAGTAATGACAGAGTAACATCTGATTGGTTTGAAAATGTTATCTATCTATCTCTATATTCTTATGAGGGATAGTCTCTGGCTATGAAATATATAATTCAGGAATTGATATTACATGAAAATTTCATTATGACTTCTAATAGTCCTAATGACATTTTATTATTTGTGCCAAAAGAAGTTCAAAACTTCAAATAAAAATAACAATTTGTATAACTAGGAAAACGCTTAAGTCCCGCCGCGTTGTTGGATGAGCGTAATTGGTGCATTGACCTGCCATGTGTTATGCAGATTTTCTGTTGTTTTGTGAAAAAATTATTACTAAGTCGATTTTTAAAATTAAATTAAATTAAATAAAAAATTAACTTTATTCTTTTATTTTTTCTTAATCGTAATTTAAAAAAAAGAAAAAAATCGTAAAATTGCTATTTTCATAACAAATAATTATTCGATTGCGCTCAAATTTTACACGAATATAATAAATCATAAAATTAAGGTTCTGTAAAAAAATCATTACAATAGGATAAAGCATGTAGGTGTTATAAGTGAAAGAATTGTTAAAAAAAAGAAAAAACCCGTAAAATTTCGATTTTCACGAGAAATAATTTTTCGATTGTTCTCAAATTTCACACGAATATCTTAATTCATAAAATTAAGGTTCTGTAAAAAAATCATTAAAATCGGATTAAGCATGTAGATGTTATAAGTCAAAGAAATTTTTACAAAATCGAAAAAAAATCGTAAATTTGCGATTTTCATTAGAAACCATTTTTTGATTGCGCTCAAAAAGGTGGCAGTTCTAAGTTCAGAAATTTCGAAGGCCCCCATAAAATTTCATCGCAATTGGAGTATTGTTTTAGCCGGAATCGTGTGGACAAACAGACAAAAATACAGAAAAAAAAAAAAAAAAAAAAACATTCCGGATTTTTTTCTCAAGTGAAGTGAAATGGAATCTTCGCTTCGCTCGCTACGCTCATCCAAAAACTGGGCCAACTATTACGGCCAGTGGCTCAGGCACGGGGGGGGGGGAGGGGGGGAACTAACGTGGGTTAAATATTAATCCCAGAATTTCCGTATAGTAAATATGCACATACACTTATAAGACATGCAGTCACCTTGGTAAAACGAATATGTTTGCCTGTATGATAACATAAAAAATTAGGTTGAAATTTACTAAAATAAGCCACTTCACATTCATTTTTTTAGTTTTTAGATCTCGAGGGCAGTTAAAACATGACGAAATAACTGTGGTATGGTCACAATTCTTTTCACCTTCGGCGAAATGGGCCACTAGCGGCTTTGCCCCAGGCCCCAGCTGCCGTCCTTAAAATCTGATAATAACTTCCCCCCCCCCCCCCCAACTTTCAAAACGTTCCTACTCGTCTGATTAAGGCTACTCAGCAGGGTTGGTAGGGTAGCCTCAACAACACACTAGCGCTCGACCCGGCTCCTCCACCAAAGTCATTATGTTTTCAACACTGCTTGGGTACTCGCACCCACCTACTGAATGTAATATGTTGTACTAGGAAAACAATAAGTCCCGCCGCGTTGTTGGATGAGCGTAATTGGTGCATTGAGCTGCCATGTGTTATGCAGATTTTCTGTTGTTCTGTGGAAAAATCATTACTTAGTTGAATTTTTTAAAATAAAATAAAATAAAATAAAAAATTAACTTTAATTTTTAATTTTTTAAAAATTAATTGTAATTGTTAAAAAAAGAAAAAAATCGTAAAATTGCGATTTTTATAAGAAATAATTTCCCGATTGCGCTCAAATTTAACACTTATCTATTAATTCATAAAATTAAGGTTCTGTGAAAAAATCATTACAATCGGATAAAGCATGTAGGTGTTATAAGTCAAAGAATTGTTTAAAAAAAGAAAAAACCCGTAAAATTTCGATTTTCATGAGAAATAATTTTTCGATTATGCTCAAACTTCACACGAATATTTTAATTCATGAAATAAAGGTTCTGAGCAAAAATCATAACAATCGGATGAAGCATGTAGGTGTTATAAGTAGAAGAAGTTTTTCAAAAATCGAAAAAAATCGTAAAATTGCGATTTTAATGAGAAATAATATTTCGATTGCGCTCAAAAACGTGGCAATTGTAAGTTCAGAGATTTCGAAGGCCTCCACAAAATTTCATCGCAATTGGAGTATCGGTATAGCCGGAATCGTGCGGACAAACAGACAAAAATACAAAAAAAAGAAAAAAACATTCCGGATTTTTTTCTCCAGTGTAGTGAAATGGAATCTTTGCTTCGCTTGCTACGCTCATCCAATCAACAGTTATGAGATTAAGAGAGGATAATAATATAGGGTTTATTTCTCGATTTGGTTGGTCGGGAAACATTCCCGAAGGTGGAACTGTTAATAGTTAATACTAGGAAAACGCTTAAGTCCCGCCGCGTTGTTGGATGAGCGAAATTGGTGCATTGAGCTGCCATGTGTTATGCGAATTTTCTGTTGTTCTGTGGAAAAATCATAACTTAGTTTAATTTTTTTTTTAATTAAATTAAATTAAATAAAAAATTAACTTTAATTTTTTAATTTATTAATCGTAATTGTTAAAAAGAAAATCGTAAAATTGCGATTTTTATACGAAATAAAATCTCGATTGCGCTCAAATTTAACACTAATATATTAATTCATAAAATTAAGGTTCTGCAAAAAAATCATTACAATCGGATAAAGCATGTAGGTGTTATAAGTCAAAGAATTGTTTAAAAAAAGAAAAAAGACGTAAAATTTCGATTGTTATGATAAATATTTTTTCTATTGCGCTCAAATTTCACAAGAATGTCTGAATTCACAAAATAAAGGTTCTGTGCAAAAATCATTAAAATCGGATAAAGCATGTAGGTGTTATAAGTCAAAGAATTGTTTTAAAAATCGAAAAAAATCGTCAAATTGCGATTTTTATGAGAAATAATTTTCCGATTGCGCTCAAAAACGTGGCAGTTCTAAGTTCAGAGATTTCGAAGGCCTCCATAAAATTTCATCTTAATCGGAGTATCGGTTTAGCCGGAATCGTGCGGACAAACAGACAAAAATACAAAAAAAAAGAAAAAAAGAAAGGAAAAAAAACATTCCGAATTTTTTTCTCCAGTGTAGTAGAATGGAATCTTCGCTTCGCTCGCTACGCTCATCCAACAATTTAGAAGTAAAAAAAATCCACCCCTATCGGGGTTCGAACCCAGATCTCCCACATTCCAGGTAGGTGTCTTAGCCAACTAGACCACCGAGATGGTGACTGAATTTTAGTTGCATTATTGGATGAGCGAAGCGAAGACTTCAATTTCGTGCGATAATCTTTGCCGTTGAAGCGCCCTAGAACTACTAATACTCTGACCCCCAAAAAATTAGCTCGGGTGTTTTTTTATTATTTTTATTTTTCTGTTTGTTCGCTCTCTACCGGGCAAACGGCATATGATATGCGATCTTGATGAAAATTAGAGGGGACCTTCGAAATCTCTTAACTTAGACCTGCCACGTTTTTGGGTACAATCGAAAAATATTTCTCATAAATATCGTGCTTTTACGAATTTTTTCGATTTTTAATGCCATATTTTCGTGACATTTGGGCCTATTCTGACC
>JAMZAV010010924.1:0-25028 GCA_024449915.1 Sweltsa coloradensis | reverse complement strand
AATTTGAAATGAAAAGTTGTACCCCTTTATTGGGGCCCCGCCATCTTTTTTTTCAACAGAGGGAAAAACCCTTAATTACCCCCCCATCTGGTGGGGCCGGGTCTATTCATTCTTAATGGGTCGGCGAACAAGCCTCGAATAAATTAAATACGACCCCAAATTTCTCTATGGTATGGGTACTCCGACCTTGTTTGTGCTATGTTTATACTATAACGTATCGCGTTTGACGTCAACGAATTACAAGTTTGTAAAATAACTCGACAACGTGTAGCTCGACTCCGTTCAATGTTAGCATTGTCCGCCATCTTTCTCTTTTCAACACGTAGTGCAACCTGTAAAAAACATATACCCCCAAGCTCTGGTCAGGCCTGGCTATTCTGTTAATCTATGCATAAAATTTGGTTCCCCTAACCGAATGTAGGCCTATCAATACAACTCACGTTACATCTAACAAGGTGTGCTTCAAAACACATACTTTACCCTGACGATGATTAGTTTATCGACCCGGACTATACACATCGTTATCTGTGTATGATCAGTTCTAATATCCACACGTTCTTGACACGCCCTCCTGCAACTGGTAAATAACTTGCGTTGCGTGGCAACAAAGTACCACATAGGAGAGCGACCTTTTCACATAATATTCAAAAGATAAATAAAATATACCATCACTTAAATTAGGCCCCCCTCGTTCCATTCATAGGGAAAAATATTTAAAGTTGTATTTAATGATTCCAAAAACAACCCATGATGATTGAGGTTGGCTGCCCGGGGAAGAGGTAGACCTACGCAACAAACACACGGGATCATGTTGGCCCTAAGTGAGTTAGATCGATTTGGGGGGATGCGGGGAAGATCCGGATCAAGGGGCATGGAACTTTATCAGATCTAAAAAAGAAAATCTTTCACACGAAACAAAAATACAGGTTAAAACATTGAACGCACTCGACAATGACCGTAAGGCTACCATAGTGACGAGTTGCTACTTAGTTTTTTGTTTTGCATAGTGTTTGTCAAGATTGTAGTGCCGCCTACGGTTTCTTTCAATCTTCGTGAATAGGGTTCCCTATCATGTACTGTCAAAGGTACAATAAGGCAAATGATTGCTTAGGCTGCCGTAAAGAATTTGTGTTTTTCTACTTATTACTCTAAAACATACTTTCAACCCTTCGGTAGGCCGGTTATGTGATGCTTTGTTTGTGTGTTGCGTGGAGTGGTCGATGTTTTTATCCCGTTTGGTGACAGTAGTAGGAGCTGAGTGCGTGCGTCCGCTGAGAAACCTCGGTGAGATCTACGTGAATAAAGCTCTAGAAGGGGCTCACGAACTTGGAGAAAACTATAATACACTTGTATCTTGTAGTATGTATAAATAAAATAAAATAAATAAAATAAAATAAAATAAAATATAATAATACAAAAGAGAGAAAGAGAAGAGAAATGTTGTGGCTCGTTGGTCTTGTGGTTAGCCTACCTGCTTCCAAAGCAGAAGGTCCAGGGTTCGATTCCCGCCAAAGCCAGAAGTTTTTTAACTTGTGATTTGGACTCGAGTCCATCAATACTTGTATTAGGTGTATGTAAACGGTGACTTTGGAGCCGTCCTAGCAACAAAGCACATAATAAATTCAGAGTTGCTCTGCATCGACCTTGTTGATTCTGGCGTTGTTCCGCGGATGTTTACACTTTCATAACACAGATTGCTAAATTTTTTTGTTAAAAAAATTAATCTTTGGTTCGTTATCGCCCACACTCGTCGATTGCTTCGGGGCCTACAGGGTTGGTTCGGTTGTTTTGGTTTACTGATGGACTTGAGTTCAAACTAATAGCTTTAAAAAAGTGAAGCCATAAGTGGGGGTGGAAGGGGGGTGGGAGGGGGGAATGTAAAATATTTAATGCATTTTACCGAAACCAATTTAAAAATTAAAATAATTTTGTGTTGTTTTGAAGAAAATTTTAAAAAAAAATTGTAACATTGAATTTTTTAAAATAATTTATCAATATACTTGAAAACACGTTGATGGTGGTAAATCACAAGACTGGTTAGCGTAATGGGGGGCCCCGCCCCCAACCCCCGTCAGGGGCTGCGCCCCTGGACCCCGCTCCTACACGACTATCCGTGATTGTGTGTTTCCCGCCCGATGAAGCACTACACTTACTTAATGTGTGTAAAAGACGATGTACATTATGACTGTTAGGTTTTGCTTGAACGAATCATACTAAGAAATGTTTTTAAAATTTGAAAATTTGGGAAAAAAACAAGTAATATATATATATATATTATGTTATATCGCAGACTTACACGGATTGAATATGCACACATTGTATTTTCGGATAGTCCGTGTGGTTTTATTTTTATTTATTCCAACGTTTCGGGTAGTTCTCCCTGCCCATCTTCAAGGAAATTAAACATAAAACAATATAAAAAACAGACAAAACCTTACTTCATAACAAACACTGCAACTAGATAGATAGACAAAAACTAAATAGCTTGGAAAACATAGGTAGGGCCTACTCATGACAAATTATACAACCATGTGAAGCCATCAACTATTACTGTTTAGATGAACTCAGCGTACGAGTAGATGGCTCAAGGGGTTCTTGTTGAGTCTTCCTTCTCTTGTCAGCTCTTGGAGGAGGACGGACTGCAGACATTTCCATAAAAAGAGCTTTGGGTTGAACATTACAGCCTTGCAAAACATGTTTCCATGTGGCTGGAAGTCTTTTGGCATCATCCCGTGTGTTCATGTTGTGTTTCCGCTTCTCCATCTCCACCGCCTCTCTTACGATACGGGGCACCTCATGTTCAACTTTGGCTAGGGTATTAGCTTCATTAAAGTTAATCCAGTGTTCCTTTAAATATTGCTACATAATAAAAAAACTTAATTTCCCACCTAAGAGCAGTGGAAAGTTCAATTAATTGTTAAATAGTATTTACCTGTTCTATTTAAGTTCCTTTTTAAATAGTGCTCAGTATATTATACTAATGGTGTACGGTATATTTTTAATGTGGGTATAGCAAATAATGCTTTCCATGCGAAGCGCATGTTCGAAATTTTGTTCTTGTTGATATGCCGAGGTGGGTGCATCTGCATAAATAAAGTATAGGCTGTCCGATGCAATGCTGGTTGGTACGACCTGAAAATAACGCTACAAATTAGATTGGTATATGCAACCAAAATTAAATGACATCATGAGAGATATTCATATATTTTTGTCTCAGTTGGTGAAAAGTGAAACCATGGAATATGGTGAAACTGGTATACAGTTGTCATTTTCAATTAAACTGTATAACAAGAGAGATGTAAGCAGGACAAAAGCTACAGAATTATCTGCATAAACAATTCAAGCTTGGTTCGCGTGTGTAGATGAATGCTGGCTCCGTGGCAGTAACTTAAAATTAAAAAAAAGTTCTACAAATTGCTTTTGAAATTCAATAATATATTTCCCAATTCCTTTTGAATTTGTTGATGCATATTGTTGTTAAATTAATAAACCAAAAATTATTAATTGGATGAGCGTAGCGAGCGGAAGCGAAGACTTCAATTTCACTGACCCCCCAAAAAATTTAGCTCGGGTGTTTTTTTTTTTTTTTTTTTTTTTTTTCCGTCTGTTTGTTTGTTCGATTCCGGGCAAACGGCATATGCGATCTTGATGAAAATTTGACCGGACCTTCGTTATCTTTAAACTTAGAGGTGTATTGTTTTTGGGTACAATCGAAGAAATATTTCTCATGAATATCGACTTTTTCGATTTTTTTCGATTTTTAGTGCGATATTTTCGTGACATTTGGGCCCATTTTGACCAAACGGGGGGGGGCTAGAACGTTCATATTTCCACATGGACATTTAAGATTATGGTGATGTAGTACCTTTGAAAGAAAAAGTTGAAAAAGTTAGCTAGAACCATAGAAATAAAGGTTTTAATATTTTGTTTTTCAATTTTAGTGCATATTTTCGTCACAAATTTGGGCGATTCTGACCAAACGGGTAGGGCTACACGTTCAGATTTCACAAAGGGACATTAAAGTTATAGTGATGATGTACCTTTTGAAAGAAAAAGTTGAAAAAATTAGTCAGAATCTACAGAAATAAAGGTTTTTTAAAATGAGTTTTTTAAAGTTTATAATACCAATTAACAAAATAACAATAAAACATGACAACAATCACCTCCACAAAGCATTCAAAAAGCACTTGCAAAGGAAAAGAATTTCCAACAAACGCACAAAACGCAAAAAAAAAACTACAAAAAAAAAACGCTCATCCATCAACGCGGCGGGACTTTAGCGTTTTCCTAGTATATTCATCATCAAGGTGATTGGTTATCGTGTTTTTTTCACTATTTGGATGAGCGTAGCGAGCGAAGCGAAAACTTCAATTTCACTGACCCCCCAAAAAATTTAGCTCCAATGTTTTTTTTTTGTTTTTTTTTTTTTTTTTTTTGTTTTTCTGTCTGTTTGTTCGCTCGATTCCCGGGGAACCGGCATATGCGATCTTGATAAAAATTTGAGGGGACCTTCGTTTTCTCTGAACTTAGAGGTGTATTGTTTTTGGGTGGGAATCGAAAAAATATTTTTCTGAATATCGTACTTTACGATTTTTTTTCGATTTTTAGTGCGATATTTTCGTCAAAATTTGGGCCGATTCTGACCCAAACGGGTGGGGCTACAACGTTCATATTTCACATGGACATTCCGATTAGGTGTTTAAGTACCCCTTTTTAAAGAAAAAGTTTAAAAAATTAGCTAGAATCTATAGAAAAAAAGGGTTTTTAATATTAGTTTTTTAATTTTTAGTGCGTATTTTCGTCACATTTGGACCCCATTTCCAAACCAAAAACGGTGGGACTACAACGTTCAGATTTCACAGGACATTAAGGTTATGGTGATGTAGTACCTTTTGAAAGAAAAAATTGAAAAATTTAGTCAGAATCTACAGAATCAAAGGTTTTTTAAAATGAGTTTTTTGAGGTTTATAATTACCAAATTAACAAGTATAACAAAAGAAACTTGACAACAATCACCTACAATGCATTCAAAAAGCACTTGCAAAGAAAAAGTGCAAACAAACGCAAAAAAAACGCAAACAAAAAACTTACAAAAAACCGCTCATCCATCAACGCGGCGGGACTTTAGCGTTTTCCTAGTGTACACACACAACTATTTATGGTGGAGATTGTTTTGTTTTAAGTAATAAATCAAAAATGCTCATTTAAGTTGCAAAGAAGAACACTGACAACCATCCTTGCACTGGATGGCTGTATACGCTGACTCATGTGTACGTCCTATCATGGTCCTATCTCCTTACAGACGATAAAATAGTTTATATGTTCATGGCAAAGTTTAAACATTTTTGGATGAGCGTAGCGAGCGAAGCGAGCGAAGCGAAAACTTCAATTTCACTGACCCCCCCAAAAAATTTAGCTCCAATGTTTTTTTTTTTTGTTTTTTGTTTTGTTTTGTTTTTTTTTTTTTTTTCCCGTCTGTTTGTTCGTCGATTCCGGGCAAAAAGGGATAGCGATCTTGATGAAAATTGAGGGACTTTCGTTTTCTGAACTTAGAGGTGTTATTTTTGGTGCAATCGAAGAAAATTCTCATGAATATCGTAATTTAGATTTTTTTCGATTTTTAGTGCGATATTTTCGTCATTTGGGCCGATTCTGACCAAACGGTGGGGCTACAACGTACATATTTTACATGGACTTTAAAGATTATGGTGTTGAAGTACCTTTTTAAAGAAAAAAGTTGAAAAAATTTAGCTAGAATCATAGAAATAAAGGTTTTAATATTAGTTTTTATTTTAGTGCGATATTCTCGTCACATTTGGACCGATTTGACCAAAACGGGTGGACTACAACGTTCAGATTTTCACATGGACAAAAGTTATGGTATTAGTACCTTTTGAAGAAAAAGTTGAAAAAGTTAGTCAGAATCCACAGAAACAAAGGTTTTAATATGAGTTTTTTTGGAGGTTATAATACATTAACAAGTATAAACAATAGAAACTTGACAGCAATCATTTACAATGCATTCAAAAAGCACTTGCAAAGGGGAAAAGTGCAAACAAACGCAAAAAACTCAAACAGAAGACTTACAAAAAAACCGCTCATCCATCAAACGCGGCGGGACTTTAGCGTTTTCCCTAGTGTAAGGGGTTTATATTTGGCATGCATTATTATTGGATGAGCGAAGCGAAAACTTTCAATTCACCAAACCCCCCAAAAATTTAGCTCGGGTGTTTTTTTTTTTTTTTTTTTTTCCGTCTGTTTGTTCGTTTCTCTACCGGGCAAACGGCATATCCGATTTTAAATGAAAATTTGAGGTGCCCTTTCAAAATCTCTGAACTTAGAGATGTTTTGTTTTTGGCATAATCGAAGAAATATTTCTCATGAATATCGTACTTTTACGATTTTTTCGATTTTTTAGTGCGATATTTTCGTGCCTTTCGGGCCGATTCTGACCAAACGGGTGGGGCTACAACGGTCATATTATACATGGAATTAAGGTTGTGGTGATGTAGTACCTTATGAACCAAAAAGTTGAAAAAGTAACAGAATCAAATAGAAATAACGCTTTTAATATAAGTTTTTAGGGTTTAGTGCGATATTTTCGTGCCATTTGGGCCGATTCTGACCAAACGGGTGGGGCTACAATGGTCATATTGTACATGGACATTAAAGTTATGGTGATGTAGTACCTTTTGAAAGAAAAAGTTGTAAAAGTTAGCCAGAATCCATAGAAATAAAGCTTTTAATATTAGTTTTTTACGGTTTAGTGCGATATTTTCGTGCCATTTGGGCCGATTGTGACCAAACGGGTGGGGCTACAACGTTCATATTAAACATGAACATTAAGGTTATAGTGATGTAGTACCTTTTGAAACAAAAAATTTAAAAAGTTAGCCAGAATCCATAGAAATAAAGCTTTTAATATAAGTTTTTACGGTAAATATAACCCAAAATACAAAAAATTGTAAAAAAAAAACGGCAGCCAAGCTCTCCTTCCAAAGTCTTCGGCTGTGAATGCTGTGAGATATAGAAGTTGAGCCAAGCATTTCATTCTTTCTCCCTAGTTTCGCATTGAAAATAAGTTAAAGTGGACTTCACGGGAAATTGGTCCGCAGGTACCAAGAATTTCCTCCCTTCTTTACCACCACCACCTTCTTGGCCCGAGTAGAATGGACAAGAGGTAGATCGTATCTATTGTTATAGTTGCTCGACCCTTCTATTGATGGTCTCGAAACCATCCAATTGAATTATTTTTGCTTGAAATAGAGTTAAATCCTTCCTTCCTTCATGACGTAAACTGTTGTTATTTACCTTTCAAATGCCCTTTAATGTTAATGATTTTAACTTAAATTTTTTCACTAAAAGTAAAATAAACACAAAAAGTTTTTGAATGCTAAAAATTGATTGAAAACTAAGAACTTAATAGTATAAAAAAAACCCACACTTCTTCATCAGAATGCTAAGAATATTTTGTAAAATTGTTAGTTCTCGTCAATTTTTTGCGTTAAAAACATTTTCGTGTTGATTTTATTTCGGGGGGAAACATTAAAGTTAAAATCATAAAACATTTAAGAACATTTAAAAGGTAAAATTACAAACAGTTTATGTAATGAAAAGAAAATTAATTTATCTCAAATTCAAGGGTTTAGAGACCATCAATAGAAGGGTCGAGGATAGGTAAGATCTAAATTCTTGTGCACTCTGCCCGTCCGAGAAGGTGGTGGTGGTAAGAGGGGAGGAAATTCCTGGTACCTGCGGACCAAATCTTCCCGTGAAGTCCACGAATCATTTCGCCTGTTGACGAGGCCAAGCCAACCATTTTTCGTGGTAAAAAAAGTTAAAATTTTAAACTCAAAATCATGAAAAATTACTTGGCCATTGACTTTTTAAAGTCTTCGTACCAAAATGGCCATTTTCGTGGTAAAAAAAGTTAAAATTTTAAACTCAAAATCATGAAAAAATTACTTGGCCATTGACTTTTTAGAGTCTTCGTCCCAAAAAATCAATAGCCAAGTATATTTTTTATGATTTTGAGTTTAAAATTTTAACTTTTTTTACCACGAAAATGGTTGGCTTGGCGCTCGTCAACAGGCGAAATGATCTTACTTCTTTTCAATGCGAAACTAGGGAGAAAGAATGAAATGCTTGGCTCAATTCTATATCTCACAGCATTCACAGCCGAAGACTTTGGAAGGAGAGCTTGGCTGCCGTTTTTTTTTACAATTTTTTGTATTTTGGGGGGATATCACATATTTTTGGTTGTTTGTTTCATATCAAGGCTTAAACATGTGAAATACGTGTAAAGGTGGATACAGTGCGTTTAAAACAGATTGTCTAGAAACAAAAGTAACATCTTTTTTTGTTTACAATCTGTAGGCTATTTGGCAATATTCAAGGGTTTTTATTATATTTAATATGGTTATTAATGTCGTCTTGGGTTTTTGTGTGAATGATTTGTTGGCCGACTATAACACATTGAACCATAATTTTAATCAGCAATTAAAATATTAAAAAAAAAAATTGTAATAAATACAACATAACTTTTTTCCCAAAGTAAAGAGTGGTAGGGAACAGTGGGGGGTTAAAAATATCGCTTGTCTCCTCGTGGTTTATTATGTTTCATATTATTATGTACCACCATGCCAATTTCATGCTGATAACTCATTCGGTACCTTTATGGTGAATGCTGGAAACCAAGGTAAAAATAATATAAACTATTAGAGTGGGGGTTGAAAAAGTGTTGTTTAGGAAATGGGAATAGGCTTATTGGGTTAAAACACTTAAAAAAATAATTTACTAATTTGAATAAAAATAACATTTTGGGTTAGAGTTATGAATTATTCCCAATTTTAGAGGATGATTTAGGGGGATGTTGGGGGTGGAATATCGCTTGCATCGCGACGAATTATTTTTCATATTAGTATGTAACATCATGCCAAATTCCATGCTGATAACTCATTAGGTGCCTCAGGTGAATGCTGGAAATCAAAGGGAAAAATAATATAAACTATAAGGGATGGGGGTTGAAAAATGTGGTTTAGGAAATGAGAATAGGCCGATTGGTTAAAAAACACATTAAAAAAATAATTTTAATAACCACCTTATTTAAATATATAACATCAATTTTTTGATTAGTGCTATGAATTATTCCAATTTAAGGGGGTGTTGAGGGTGGGAAAACGCTTGCCTCTCGGCGGATTTTTTTCATATTATTATGTTTCCATAATGACAAATTTCATGATTTAACTCATTAGGTGCCTTCGGTGAATGCTGAAAATCAAGATAAAATAATATAAACTATTAGGGATAGGGGTTGACAAAATGTGGTTTATATAATGAAAAATGCCGATTGGGTTAAAAAACATTAAAACAAAGTTTTAATAACTAATTTAAATAAAAATTCAATTTAGGTTTTGAGCTATGAATTTTTCCAATTTTAGGGGATTATTTAGGGGTGTTGGGGGTGGAATATCGCTTGCCTCTCGGCGAATGTTTTTCATACAGTATGTAGCATCATGTCAAATTTTATGCTGATAACTCATTTTTGGGGGCCTTCATGGGGAATGTTGGAAATCAAGGTAAAAATAATATAAAAATATTAGGGAGGGGGGTGAAAAAATGTGACAAAGGAAATGAGAATAGGCCGATGGGTTAAAGCACATTAAAACATAATTTAATAACATGAATAAAAAATCAATTTTGGTTTAGGGGTTAACAATTATTTTCCCAAATTTTTGGGGATGATTTAGGGGGTGTTGGGTTGGAATATCGCTTGCTTTCTCGGCGAATGATTTTTTATTTTAGTATGTACCATCATGCAAATTTCATGCTGATAACTCATTAGGTGCCTTCATGGTGAATTCTGGAAATCAAGGTTAAAAAATATAAACTATAAGGGATGGGGGTTGAAAAAATGTGGTTTAGAAATGGAAAAGGCCGATTGGATAAAAAAAACATTAAAACATAATTTTAATAACTAATTTTAAAAAAAAACATCAATTTAGATTAGAGCTATGAATTATTCCAGTTTTAGGGGTGTTGGGGGTGGAAATATCGCTTAATTGCCTTGGGATTATTTTTCATATTATTATTACCATCATGTCAAATTATAATAATAACTCATAAGGTGCCTTCGTGGTGAATGCTGGAAATCAAAGGTAAAAAAAATAAATTATTAGGGATGGGGTTTTACAAAATGTTGGTTTTAAATGAAATAAACCCATTGGGTTAAAATACATAAGAACATAATTTTAATAACTATTTGACTAAAAATTCAATTTTGGGTTAAGCTAGAATTTATTTTAATTTTAGGGATGATTTAGGGGGGGGTTTGGGGGGAAAATATTGCTTGTCTCTCGGCGGAAGTTTGTGAGTCTGAGGTGCATCTATGTGTGGTTCAAGTTTTAGAGTTCTAAGATGTACCGTTTTCTCTGTAGGCTCTTTTTCCTCTCTGTCAGAATCCACTACCCCCCCCCCCCCCCACAACCAACAAACCAACCAATCAGCCGGACGATATCGTCGATATTTACGCACTTTTTTAACACAGGACGGGCTATCGGGTCGGGCTGATTTTTTTTTTGGTATGTCATGGACCACATCAGGTTTATATACCGAGTTCAAGATTGTAAAAACTTCGGGACGGCGTGTGCTGATAGCTGAAAACCCCCAACTCGGATAGCTGTAAACAGGGTCGAGTTAGTCATCGCTTCTAGCAGTCGCGTGCGCTTGGCTGCGGGGGGAACGACCGTCGCCCTAGATACCCCAAGTGACAAGAAACAATAGAAATTGACAACAATCACCTACAATGCATAGGCAGCAAAGAAAAACACTTGCAAAAGTAAAGATATCCCACGCAACCAAAACTTTAAAAAAAAGCTCATCCATCAACGCGGCGGGACTTTAGCGTTTTTCCTAGTTATTATAATAATTTTTCTTAGTGTTTTTTACTTTTGATTTTAGGGCTATTTGATTACTTTTTATAATCATCCCTTTTTTATCTCCGAGGACATTCGCCATTTTTATTGTCACCCTTTATTTTATTTGATGTAGTTGTAGTTAGGGTCTTTGTAAAATGGTACTAACGAGCTGTATACGACTTTTAATAATAAATAAATAAACATATTATGGTACCATGATTATGTTTGGGTAGCATTGGTTACCTAGTTGTCTGGGACCAACTGGTAGCCAAGAGTTTACCATATGGCTACCACTTGGTAACCCTATGGTGAAAGCGTTGGCTAGCATTTGGTCACCCAGTTTAATGTTGCCAATGGTAGCCAGAGTTTGCCATATGGCTATTACTTGGTACACATATGGTGGGCGCGGGTTTGGGTAGCATTTGGGTCACCCAGTTTTATGTTGCCAACTGGTAGCCAAGAGTTTGCCATATGGCTACCCCTTAGTGAAACCATGGTGACTGTTGGCCAGCATTTTGGGTTATATTTCCCGTCAGGTAGCCATGTGGTTACTTATCCATACTGTTTGGCCACCAAATGGTAATCATCAGTTCAATAGAAATTTCATTGGATACCTCTGGCTTCTACTTGGTGACTACTTGGTTATCAAAATTAGGCTGTGGATATCACTAGGATATTAGTTTGCTACCATTTGGTTACCAATATTTTCTGTAAGGGATGTGTGTCTTAATAAATAACATTGAATTAAATTGAGTTTTTGAACGGATAGCTTATCCGACAGATAACCATTTGTTACAGTTAACGTGCCTTATTAATTGTTGATTGTATTACCGGCCCTAATGCGTTTTCCTAGTAAATAAAACTGCACAATTAAAGGATTCTGGAAACGACTTTTTAGAATATATAAACTTTCCAATATTTACCTATTTTATCAACAGAAGTATTCCATTTATTACTAGCGTTAGGAAGGTTAGTGTTAGCAAGGATTTGAAAGTTTAATTCGAAATGTAGTGGTATAAATCCCTAGAAACATGTCATAAAATGTGTCAAAGCTACTATTCGCGATGTCGGTTACACTTATTGGGTATTAATTTCATATCACAAAATCGTTTATTAAATATTTGCATCACGTTCCTGCAACTATTATAAATCTTGCAACATCATCGTCATCGTCATCGTCATCGTCATCGTCATCGTCATCGTCATCGTCATCGTCATCGTCATCGTCATCGTCATCGTCATCGTCATCGTCATCGTCATCGTCATCGTCATCATCATACATCATCACTTTCATAAATAAACATTCTAATTCCCTGATAATCGTGACAACGGACCAACACTTTCTAAAGGTCGGATTCCTATGCGACGGCTGAAACTACTATGGGCCGCACGGCTTTAGCCGCGCTTTTAGAGTCGCGCGATCAGAGCCGTTTGTTCAAATTCCATGCCGCGACTCTTGTTTCAGTCCCCACGTGTTTAGCATGGAGGAAACACTTTTGGTAGCTTTTTTTTCTTGAAGAAGAGGAAGTGGAATAATTATTACTAAATATGCTAAATCAATTCAAAAGAAGTGACCCTAAACCATGTACTTGGCGAGGGAGGAGGAGGGATTTCAAAGTATTCTAATACAGAGACATCTTTTGGACGATGCATCAGTGTTTAGGAAATTTTCCGCTTGAATATTGTTTGTTTCATTGTAGTATTCAGTCGTCGCATAGGAATCGTACCTTTAATCTCCATTGTATAATAGTTGTTGTTTGCGTGGGTGTGAATTACGCGCCACTAATCGCAGCAAGAAATTATCTAGAATCATTTAACTAAATGACTACAATGACCACTCTATATGCAAGCATGCACATGTGGTTTTCTGTTAGTAATTCAAGCAAGGCAAGCATGGCAATGGCAAATGTCACCATCTCTAACGATGTATATTACTTTAAGAATGTACTGTTTGCGAAGATGGAATGACCTTCCAGAGGAAGTATTAATTCCTTGTCCACGGATGTTTATGGGTATTCGAATGAGTTATGTTGCGAGCGTGTCCCTAGCCAACCTCCTGTCGTTGCACAGGGTTGCATTGTGCTGCATCCTAATGCATTGCACAAGCGTGAGACTACATTGTGTAGGGGGAACAGGTGATGTCTACGTCTATGTCTAGACTATCATACGATGTGTACGACTCACACGACGTACTCGTTTTTTTGCAAGATTTTAATAGTTGCAGGAAAGTGATGCAAATATTTAATAAACGATAATGTGATATGAAATTAATACCCAATAAGTGTAACCGACATCGCGAATAGTAGCTTTGACACTTTTTATGACAGTTCTAGGGATTCTTACCACTACATTTCGAATTAAACTTTCAAATCCTTGCCAACACTAACCCTCCTAACGCTAGTAATAAATGGAATACTCTGTGATAAAATAGGTAAAATATTGGAAAGTTATATATTCTAAAAAGTCGTTTCCAGAATCCTTTAATTGTGCAGTTTATTACTAGGAAAACGCATTAGGGCCGGTAATACAATCAGCAAATAAAGCACGTTAACTGTAAACAAAGGGTATCTGTCGGATAAGCTATCCGTCCAAAAACTCAATTTAATTCAATGTTATTTATTAGACACACTTTGGTACAGTTTTCAATAATATGTTTCTCCGTGTAAGTAGGGCAACCCCATAAGAAAATACGTTGTTCGTGGTTACCCTTTTACAATTGTGGTCTTTATCAATTACTTTATCATTACTAGAGCTCAAACTAAAAAACCAATCTATTTTTTTTTTAGTAGAAAGAATGTTAATTGCGTAGTAATAACCATTTTACCGTTATTTAATTTTAAGTAAAATGTAGATATAACCCACAAATACAAAAATGTTTTTAAAAAAGGCAACCAAGCTCTCCTCCAAAAGTCTTCGGCTGTGAATGCTGTGAGATATCGAAGATGACCCAGCTTTTCATTCTTTCCCCCTAGTTTTGCATTGATAAAGAAGTAAGATCATTTCGCCTCTTGACGAGCGCCAAGCTAACCATTTTTGTGGTAAAAAAGTAATTTTTTTTTATGATATCAACTTTTAAAATTTTACTTTTTTACCACGAAAATGGTTGGCTTGGCGCTCGTCATCAGAAGAAAAATGATCGAACTTATTTTCAATGCGAAATTGAAGGAGAGCTTGGTGCCGTTTTTTTTTTTTTTTTTACAAATTTTAGTATTTTATACTATCGAAGAAGCCGTGTATTACTTGTTACCAAAATAATTAAAATAGTTTTCCCATCCAAGGAAATGATATCAAGGTCCTCTAGATGGCGGTGGATATTATCCACAAAATAATGGTTTACCCACGGGTTTTTCCAAATACCTTGGCAATAATAAATAATTGGATGAGCGAAGCGAAGAATTCAATTTCACCGACCCCCCCAAAAAATTAGCTCGTGTGTTTTTTTTTTGTTTGTTTGTTTTTTTGTTTTTTTCCGTCTGTTTGTTCGCTCTCTACCGGGCAAACGGCAAATGCGATCTTGATGAAAATTTGACACGACCTTTGTTTTCTCTGAACTTAGACTTGCCACGTTTTTGGGTACAATCGAAGAAATATTTCTCATGAATAAATGAATATATATAATATCAGAAAAATGAATTTTCGATTTTTAGTGCGATATTTTCGTGACATTTGGACCGATTCTGATCAAACGGGTGGGGCTACAACGTTCATATTCACATGCACATTAAGGTAACGGTGATGTATTGACGTTTGAAAGAAAAAGTTGCAAAAGTTAGCCAGAATCTATAGAAATAAAGGTTTTAATGTTTATTAAAACCTTAATTTCTATAGATTCTGGCTAACTTTTTAAACTTTTCTTTCAAAAGTCAATACATCACCCTTACCTCAATGTCCATGTGAAATATGAACGTTGTAGTTCCACCCGTTTGGTCAGAATCCGCCCAAATAGCATGAAATATAGATTTTAGATCTGTCTCACAGCCTTGTATGAAAACTTCACAGGAGATTTTATACCTTACTCCACAGTCACAGCCTTGATACAAACAATCAAAGATCCAACAGACCTAATGATTGCTTTGTATGGGCCATGTTAATATGTTTTTATTATTTTAAACTAGGAAAACGCTAAAGTCCCGCCGCGTTGATGGATGAGCTTTTTTAAAGTTTTTAGTTTGCGTGGGATATCTTCACTTATGCAAGTGCTTTGTTTTTCTGCCGACGCATTATAGGTGATTGTTGTCAAGTTTCTATTGTTTCTTGTTAATTTGTTATTATTTAACGTAACAATCTTACATTAAAAGCTATATTTCTATAGATTCTGGCTTACTTTTTCAACATTTTCTTTCAAAAGGTACTACATCACCATAACTTTAATGTCCATGTATAATATGAACGTTGTAGCCCCACCCGTTTGGTCAGAATTGGCCCAAATGGCACGAAAATATCGCTTAAAAAGTCAAAAAAAGTATATTAAAAGCTTTATTTCTCTCGATTCTGGCTAACTTTTTCAACTTTTTCTTTCAGAAAGCAATACATCACCATTACCTTAATGTCCATGTGAAATATGAATGTTGTAGCCCCACCGTTTGGTCAGAATTGCCCAAATAGCACGAAAATATCACACTAAAAATCGAAAAAAAAAATCGTAAAAGTCGATATTCATAGAAATATTTCAGTGGTAAAACACTCTGGTCACCCGGTCCAGGAACCTACTGACAAATCTCACTCAAGAGAGGAATTTGACAAGCTCCGTGAAGCTCTATCACTCAATGGTTATTCGGACTGAGACATAACCAGAGCGTTTAAACGTGAACTGAAGAAATCTGAGGATGATACTGAGGACAAGGAGAAACCATGGTCAAAAGCTTTTCTCCATATGTCAAGGGTACCACAGACGTCATAGGTAGAATCCTCAATCGTAAGAACATCGAAACCATTTCTACACTGACAGAAAAATCAGCTCCTTTTTGAGAAGTGCAAAGGACTCTGTTCATCTGGAAGAAAGAGGGGTTTATGAGGTTCCCTGTGGCGGACTGCGATCAAACGTACATAGGCCAAACAGGCAGACCATAGCAGTGAGGATAAATGAACACTCTAATGCTGTGAAAACAGGTGACAAGAAATCAGCCTGGCTCAACATGCTAAAGCTTACTCGCATGTGATAGATTTGACAAAACAAAAACATTTGTCATGTACAACAGCTCAAGCCCCGTATTATCCGTGAATCTGTGGAAAATTGAGAAACGGCCGAATAACATGAACAAAAGAGATGATAGCCAGAGCCTCCCTCTTGCTTGGAAACTGCACTCATGCCTCGAAATGTAGTCCGTAGACCTATTCAGCCAAATCCCTCAGAGGTGGTGCAAATTTCAGATTCCATAATTCCAAGCACGAATAACTTTTCAAAAGACAACCAATCAGGCCCTATGACAAGAAGCCGGACTAAAAAGGTTTCACTACAGTAAGCTGTGCTATTTTGTTTCTCAATTGCCACCATCCGTATATATTTTATCGATATGACATCGCCACCCCGCACCTTTTCACGGTATGGCCTCGCCGCCCCGCACCTGTGTTCTATATGACCTCGCCGCCCCGCACCTTCAGCCGAGGCTTTATAAGGCGGGCGCTGCGTGCTTGCCAACCACTGTGACTCCAACCTCCGTAGAGTCACAGTCAACCTGAAATGTCTGACGTAGTACAGACGAACGTCGGTGGACCCCCAGGTTCTGCCCTGGTTATCTTTTTTTCGACGCGGTTTCACCCAAGATCCTTGTTTTTATCCTATGACGGGCCGAAACCCAACAACCTACAATAATCATATAATATATATATTATAAAATATATTATATTGGACGCAGTGCGCAGGCTGAAGCTGGTAAAAGCAAATACTCTAGACTACAATACAAACCCAAAAGCTTATAGCCTAGCCAAACGTTGAGGGAAGAATGTCTTCGTGTTCGAGTAATTTCCAATGAAAAGTTACAAAAAATCATACCCGTTATAGATAAGAAGTAAACAATAATGATGTGATGAGTAAAAAAAAATAAAAAAGTTTTCACAGTCGGGACTCGAATCGGCAACTTTTCGCGTGCAAGGCGAGTACGTTAACCTTTGGGCCATCAGCGTCTACAAAAACTACAATATTCGGCTGGTCCAGAGCAATACTTTTGCAGCCCAGAAGATATGCACGCTGACTCAAATCGAGCATAAAAGTTTTGTGGTGGCAATTACGACATTTTTGATACTTTTAAAGCCTACTGTCAATATTTCTTGAATGTAATTGACGTCTGTGCATAGTATGAGTACGCAATCTAGGTGCTCGTTAGGGCGCCGCAGCCAAGCCGCGGTACTCTACACACTCAGGCACCTTATACCGCAAGCAGAGTTGGGCTGATTTCGAGGGTCACCCAGCCATCATGAAACGTGATGTGAACTTGAAAACTATCAAAATCGAGGAGATTTAGGTACCCGACAACACATACCAAATTTGGTTGGGATACGAGCATTCCTGCTTGGTGAAAATATGACTTAAAACATGCTCAAAATCACTTTAAGGACGTTAGTTACTACTGGCTACTACATCTACTACTACTATCTACTTCGTCAGTTTCAATTGCCCAGCGATTCTAACCAAAGGTGGGGCTACAACGTTCATATTTTACATGAAATTTAAGGTAATAGTGATGAAATTCCCTTTGAAAGAAAAAGTTTTTAAAAAATTGCTGGAAGGCTTCCAAATAAAGGTTTAAAATAAGCCTTATACGGGCATACAATCAACAAGTAACTATAGTTACAAAACAATAATCGCCTACAAATACATTACAAGTTCATTGGACACAATTTGCAATTAATACTTGTAAATTGTTATAATTTCAAATAATTTTGCAAGGAATTGAAAAATAATGATCCACACATAAAAATTGAAAAATAAGCAAACTTACACATAAGAAATGAAATCTAAAAAAGGGTCAAGCTCATTACCCTTCCCCATTTGGGTATCTTTAATTTATAAAAAGTACAGGTCCCTAACAACACCCTTTAAAAAACTTGGCAAAATAGAAATTTCATGACCATTACGATAAAATTAATTTAAAAAAAAAAAATTTGGATGAACATTACGTTTAAATTTAAAGTTGCAAATTCTATTTTGCCAAGCTTTTAAAAGGGGGTTTTTACGGGACACGTACGTTTATGAATTTAGAATGCGCAAATGTGGAAGGGTAGATGAGCTTGGCCCTTTTTTTTAGATCTCATTTCTTTTGAGTGTGTATGGTTTGGCTGTATTTTTACAAGTTTTTGTTATGTGTGGTTATTGTTTACTATGGTATGAAACACTTTCGAGGAGGCAGTTCTCTCGACGCATCCACAGTGTGGACACACACTCGATCAGAATGAGAAGGCTGCCGGTGCCATGTTGCCAAGCCAAATACCAGGTTGGCTAAACTCTCAAGATAAAGTTTCCAACTATTACATATCGTATATATATTGTTTATAACCTCTTGGAAGCCAATCATATTGAACGTTTAATGTTTAACGAACATAACATTATTTCGAACATAGGCCCTTTAGCCTAATTTAGTGATTAATGTGTTATTTTGAAGGGACGTTTCGATTTCCGAGGTTGGCAAATACTTAACTAGTCAGTTAATAACTGTACCAATAAGAGATGCAAATAAATATGTTTCCCTAAAATGTAACAATAAATAAATTAATACTTACAGTAGAAAAATAAACCCCCCTAAATACAAAAATTTGTAAAAAAAACGGCAGCCAAGCTCTCCTTTCAAAGTCTCCCGGCTGTGAATGCTGTGCAGATTATAGAAGTTTGAGCCAAGCATTTCATTATGTTTTCATCCCATTAGTTCGCATTGAAAGAAGTAAGATCATTTTCGCTGTTGCGTCGTGCAAGCACAATTAGCTGGTAAAAAAGTTAACAAATTTTAAACTCAAAATCATAAAAAAAATTACTAAACCATGACTCTTTGCGACGAGCGCCAAGCCAACCACTCGTGATAAAAAAGTAAAACATGTTTAAACTACAAAATCATAAAAATTATTTGGCTATTGATTTTGGTACGAGGACTCTAAAAAAGTCAATGGCCAAGAAATTTTTTATGATTTTGAGTTTAAAATTTTACTTTTTTTACCACGAAAATGGTTGGCTTGGCGCTCGCCAACAGGCGAAATGATCTTGCTTTTTTCAATGCGAAACTCGGGAGAAAGAATGAAATGCTTGGCTCAACTTCATATCTCACAGCATTCACAGCCGAAGAACTTTGGAAGGAGAGCTTGGCTGCCTTTTTTTTTACAATTTTTGTATTTGGGGGGATATCAAAATCTTTTAGTTGTTTTTTTCATATCAAGGCGTGAAATACGTGAAAAACGTGTAAAGGTGGATACAGGGGCCTTTTAAAAAGTTTGTCTAGAAACAAAAGCTACCATCTTTTTTTTTTGTTTACAATCTGTATTTGGGAAAAAATATACAATGTTTCTATTAAAATTTTCCCATTTTTAATGTCGTCTTGGGTGTTTGTGTAATTTATTTTTTGACCCGGAATATAAAAACATTGACGCATAATTTAATCAGCAATTAAAATATTAAAATTGTATTTAATAAGACTTGAAGTTTTTCCTAAAGTTAAGGGTGGTAGGGAACAGTGGGGGTGAAATACGCTTGCCCCTGGCGGATTTTTATGTTCATGTTATTATTCTTTCCATCATGCAATTTTCATGCCTGATAATCATTCCGTGCCTTCAATGGTGAATGCTGGATATCAAGGTAAAAATAACATAAACTATTGGGGATGGGGGTTCAAAAAAATGTGGTTTAGGAAATGAGAATAGGCCGATTGGGTTTAAAACACATTAAAACATAATTTACTAATTGAATAAAAAATTCAGTTTGGGTTAGAGCTATGAATTATTTCAATTTTTGGGGGGTTTGGGGGTGGAATATCGCTTGCCTCTCGTCGAAAATTATTTTCATATTGTATGTACCATCCCTGCCAAAATTCATGCTGATAACTCATTGGTGCCTTCATGGTGGGAAAGCTGGAAATTCAGGTAAACATACTATAAACTTATTAGGCTTGGGGGTTGAAAAAATTATGGTTAAGGAAATGAGAATAGGCCGATTGGGTTAAAACACATTAAAACTAACTACTAATTTTAATAAAAATTCAATTTTGAGTTTGAGCTATGAATAATTCCAATTTTAGGGGGTGATTTAGGGGGTGTTTTGGGGGGAATATCGCTTGCCTTTCGGTGAATTATTTTTCATATTAGTATGTACCATCATGCAAAATTTTATCCTGATAACTCCTTAGGTGCCTTCACGGTGAATGCTGGAAATCAAGGTAAAAATAATACAAACATATAAGGGATGGGGGTTGAAAAATGTGGTTAAGGAAATAAAAATAGGCCGATTGGGTTAAAAAACATTAAGACAGAATCTTTTCACTAATTTGAATTAAACATCAATTTTAGATTAGAGTTTTGAATTATTTCCCAAATTTTTGGGGATTGGGGGTGGAATATCGCTTTCCTCTCGGCGGATTATTTTTTATATTATTTTATACCATCATGTTAAATTTCAGGTGCCTTCGTGGTGAATGCTGGAAATCAAGGAAAAAATAATAAAAAAAATTATTAGGGATTGGGGTTGACAAAAGTGGTTATATAATGGGGAATAGGTCCCCCATTGGGTTAAAAAACTTTTTAGAAATAATTTTAATAACAAATTTGTTTAAAAAATTAAATTTTTGGGGTTTAAAACCCATTAATTTTTTAATTTTGGGGGATGTTTTTAGGGGGGTGATTGGGGGGGAATTTTGCTTGCCTTCGGGGGGAAAAGTATGTGAGCCCTTTATGGGTGACAGGTGGGTCCAAGTTTCATAGTTCTTGCCCCTTTTTTTCTCTGAAGCTTTTTTCCCTCTCTTTTCAGAATCCCCCCCCAACCAAACCAAAACCAAAAACCCAAACCCAAAACCCCAAAAAAAACCCCAACCCAAACCCAACCACCCACCCGGAAAGTTTTTTTCTTCGATTTTTACCACTTTTATCGGGTCGGGCTGATTTTTTTTTTGGTATGTCAGGGACCACAATCGGGTTTCATATACCGAGTTTCAAGATTTTTAAATCTTTCGGGAGGGGCGTTTTGGCAGATAGCTGAAAAACCCCCCAACTCGGGAAAGGAGTAAACAGGGTCGAGTTAGTCATCGCCCCCTAGCAGTCGCGTGCGTTTGGCTGCGGGCGAACGACCGTCGCCCAGACAACAGTAAAAAGATAACTGATAAAAAAAATACAAAGTAGTCCCTTTTTTAAAACCCCTTTTACTTAATAATAATATTTATTTGGGGTTCGCGGGTTTACACTCTCTGGAGCCCCCTTTAATAGGAAATAAAAGCAATCAGTGGTATGGACATTTCCCCAAAACCCCCACGGATGAACGCCAGAATCAAAAAAGGGAAAAATTTCAGAAAAACTTAAATTTTATTATGGATGGGTTGTTTACGAGGGGCTTTTAAAGTCACCGTTTACAAATCCAAGAAAAGGGTTTGATGGACTAAAGGGTTCCAAAATCAGGGGTTTAAAAAAACTTTGATTTTGGCGGGAACGAACCCTGGACCTTGCATTAGAAGCAAAAAAAGCTAACTAAAAGACCAACGACCCAACAGGGTTATTTTTATTTTTTACCTGAAAAAAACCCAGTTGGGAGGTCAAAAGGCCTATATACCTAATTTGTCTGTGTTTTTCTCCCACTGTGCCCTAAAATCACATTTAAAACCCCAATTAAATTTTCTTAATTTGGTAAAGGGGTTTTTGAAGGTGGGGGGACCACGGAAATTTCCGTGCAGGACAGTTCTGACCTTTCGCTTATTTTTTCCGGGTTTGAGTGCAGTGGGGGCCCGGGAAACCTTCACCGTCCCCTTAGAGAAGCAGACCTGGTTTTATTTAAGTTTATTGTGTCCCTCTGCGGGGTTTTTATTTTTTGGGTTATTTTAAATTTATTATTTGTGGTTATGCATCTTACGGAACGTCGGAACTTTTTCCCGACAATAAATTTCCGATTTTTTACATTTTGTGTTCAGTACGTTTTTTTAAGCCCTTCGTCTTCCATGTGATACTAGAACTGACGGAAAAACCATTTTTTAGGAAATTCGTGGAGCCTAACATTTATCCAACTACTGAAGATCTACCAGACAAAGGCCCACGCCCCTTTCTCCAGGGAGTAGCAGCCGGGTTTAAGGGGGTTACAACATTCAGAATACTTCCCCAAGGGAAAAAAAATCCCTCCCCCCTAACACCAGTGCAATTTTTAACCCTTTTTTGTCCTATTAGCAAATTTAAAAACATTTTTAGTTTAAAAAAAGCATTTTTCCGCTAAAAAGAATGCCTAAAAGGGTTAACCCCTTTTCCCCACTACAAACTTTACTACAGGTTCCCCAAAAATTTTTCCCCTCGAGATTGAAATGAACCCCTTGGGAAATAACCTCGCCCCTTCGTAAAGCTAAATTTTTTGCATTTCGAATGTTTTATAAAGGGAACTTGGAATTAATATGACTATGAGATCATGTTTTAATTTCCCAAACCCATATTTTTTTTAACATTAACACTTCCCCAAAATTTCCCAAAGCAGAAATTAAACATGAATCATCCCTCGTATAAAAAACGACTTTTGGGGTTTTTTAGTATAATGTATGAAAATGAAAGGGATATTAATTTTTGGCCCTCCCCCCCAATATCGGGACCCCCCCCAGCAAAAGAAAATTTGGGTCGGTGGAAAAGGGGACGTTTTGGATTACCACATCTTGATTTTAAAACTGGGGTCATTTTCAAATCAAGTCGAAAACCGGAAATCTGACTGGGAAAAATTTTTTCCCAGGTTTTTTTCAGTCGTTAAGCGAATGCAAGGGGTTGGAAAATCTCTTAAAAAAGTCCTCGGACCAAACCTTTCACAATTTTCTTATTTGAACATACCTTTGTTTAAAACACCGGGAAAAGGGGCCTTAAAAAGCACCCTGGTCAGGGTTTTCCCCCAAAAAAATTTTATCATTTCATAAGGCTGGTGTTTTAGTTTTCACCAAAAAACCCAAAAATCCCAAAATAAGGGTACAAGAATCTAGTTGAACAGGTATTTTATTATTTTAAAATGTTTATTGGGGCATTAGAGGCATGAAAATTTTGCGTTTTAAGGTTTTTTAGCTATAAATCCGTGAGTATTTAAAATTTTTTAAAAAACGCTACAAAATGCCTTTAAATTTTTCTGAAAAAAAAGGTTTACCATAACCCAATTTAGAAGGGGTTTGCATTGTATTCTAACGTTTAAAATGACTACATTGAATTTAAATTTCCTTTTTAAAAACTAATTTGAATTTTATTTCCCCCTTTTAAAATTTTCAAGAAACTCCCCCCTTTGGGGTTTTGGGGGAAGAGAAAATTAATGTACAAAAAGTAAATTTTTAAAAATAATGCTAAATATTTAGAAAAGTAAATGCTATTTTTTATAGCCCCTAGACATAGCAGTTCTTTTCAAATTTATTAAAAAATTTTTAGTGTATTCGATTTTAATTTTCCCCAAAAAACTTTTTTCAAACTGAAGGTTGGGCAAAAAAAAAATTAAATTTTTTTTATTAATTATTTTTAAATTTTTTTTATTTTTTTTTATTATTATTTTTTTTATAAAACCCAAAACCTAAAATACTTAAAAAATTTGTTTTTCAGAGGAGATCATTATGACCCGTCTTTTTGGGAAGACAATTTTTTTTTTAAGAAAGGGATTTTGAAAAAGGTATCGCAATACCTTGCATTTTTGTTTTTTTCTTTTTCCCAAAAGTTTTATTGGGACAGAAAAAGTCAAAAAAAAATATTTTAGATATCAGATTCCCAAAGCTCTACATTTCAAAATACCTCATTTCAAAGTCAAAGGTAAATGTAAGCTAAAATAAAAAATATCAGCCACCCAAAACGAAAATTTTTCAAAACTTAAACCCAAAATCTTTCATAAACTAGCAATACGAAAAAATGCATAACCAAAAAAATCCCAAAAATTATTTGTTATTTTGAAAAGACTATGATTAATTTAAGATATACTTTAACACTGTTTTTTTATTTTTTTGGTTTTCGTTTTTCGCCGGTCAATGGCTGTCCGTTTCCACAGCTTTTTTTTATTGTACTCATGTACCCCTTAAAAAAAGAAGTAATCATTTGACAATACTAAAGTTTTTAAAATGTGCTGGGCAGTGAGGTCGTCAGCTTCATTAGTAAAATGTACCCGCAGTCTGCGAGCGAGGGGTCTGATAAATGCCCCCTCACTACCCCGGTCAAGCAGTTTTCCTGGTGAAGACTCGTAGCCAGTGCGGGCTTAAGATGTACGGAATCCTTGACCCCCGCAGCCCCCAAGCTGGGGCGAGGGGCTAATTAAAAAGTGAAAAAAATTTTTTTACTCCGGTTTAGTTCGCTACCGACTATAGAAGGAACAGGGTTTAAAGGGTCCAGTCTCTTGGTGAAAGAACAGCAAAACTTTTCCCCGATTTGTTTTGTCGGGAAACACTCCCCTAGGGGAATTGTTATTTTTACTACATTTAAAATTAAAAAGTCCGCCCCAAAAGGGAATCCCCGGAATGTGGGAGATCCGGGTTCGATTCCCCCGGTTAGGGGGGACTTTTTTTAAAATTTGAATTGTAGTAAATAATAAATGCAATACCTAGTCGGGAAAATTTTTTAAGAGATACCTTTTGTACAATTTTCCCCCGTTTTTGGACAATTTTAAAAAGCTATTTTGTAAGCCCACCTCAAAAATGGAATATTATAAATTAATCGCGAAACAAATAATAAAACGTAGAGTAAAAAATTTTTTTTTATATTAAAGCCTAAAATTTGTACTAATACATTTTTGATACTGCCTAGTATAAATATTCTGTATTCTTGAATCGGTATTCCCACCCCCTATTTTTGCATATTTAGTTCATATACACGGTTATTACTAAAGGTGCTTTTCAATTGTTATTTTTTTAAATCCCCAAACTTTGGAGAGTTCCCCCCCAAGCCTTTTTCCCCAATTTTTCCCCAAACTAAAAACATTTTTAAAAAAATTTTAAAAAAAACCCCCCAAAA